>OMLM01021125.1:0-23627 GCA_900302695.1 Helostoma temminkii | reverse complement strand
AAGTGAGGACTAGAGAATAAAGCTGTGCAATTTGCAATTTACAGTATTACCTCTCTCCGAGATATTTAGAAAATTGAAGTCAGATCTGCCTGCAGCTTTTTATCATGTATCTACAGCACAGTGTGAATGTGTTTACACTGTGTACAGTACAAGCTTTAATTCTTATTTCGCACTTCCTGTTAGAAAAGGATTTAACTGCAAAAAGCTTTTATAGGTTTGGTAGCTTATCGTCTATTTCTAGGGCAGATGTTTGTTTTAAACATAAGTGGGGTTGTCTGTTCTGTCTTTTCGCGCTATTTTGGTTGGCCCTCTCAAACGTCTCATCTTAGCAAGAGGATAAAGCGCAGTTTGGCCATTTTTACATAAAAATGCTTCAAGGCAAAGTAAGGCTATAAGTTTTGCAGGTTACAGAGAGCTCAGGGCAGGAAGGTTTCTGGTGTGCTTGCTCTCGACGCAGCAGATAAGGAGTTCTGTCTGAACACAGGATGTTATTTTTCTGGGCTCAGGGGTAGAGCACAAACCATTTAATCATCCCATCCAGCAGCTAGCAGTGCCTGTGTTACTGATGGCTTAGGCCTGACAGTGAAGTATTTTGACTGGCTTGTTCAGCTCATAAACAGTCTGCCGTCAAAGCTGCGGAATGGACGTGTTGCAATGATTAAATATAGTTTAATAATAATTTTTAGAAAATAGTGTTAAAACTGTGTCTAAAATAATCAAACCAATTTTTTATGGACTTATTTTGTCATGAGTAAATCACCCAAAGAGAGATTATGGTACAGCTAAAGTTAATGTTCAGGTTCGAGCACCTAGACCAGCACTCATAAATGTGAAGCAAACATGTACCTGAAAACATCAAAGAATGAAAGCACATTCAAGACAGTGCTTTGATTGCCACAAGTCACCTTCATAAAGATCACACAAGCTGTCACAAAGGCCTTTGAAGAACAGAGGAACGGTTTGTATGCTTTGCTAATGTCATGGTGCCTGAACAGTGTCTTTGCAAACATTGCGACCGATCACCTTTTCACAATCACCATCCAGTCACCAATCACCATCTCTATCTAATAGATGTGTCTGCCAGCCTTGACTCTGCATCTGCCCCTAGGGCTGGCACCAGCAGACACCAAGAGAGCCTGAAACGTGTAAGAGCCAGCAGCAGCCTAATCTGGCAATGAACCTTGGATTCAGCAAGCCTATGTGATACATTTCTCCATTCCCTCGGCTCAGTTGGACAATGAAAGGCTTAACTGTAAGAGATGACCAGTAATGTGTCACTCTCCTCGTTGCCATTTTGGAAATGGCAGGTTGTAATTCCTGCTTTGGGCTTGTCTCATTAATATGGATGTAAAACAGTATTAAAGGTTCTTGTTTTCTTTTCCTTGGAAGCAGAGCACCGAAGCTGTTCCAATTACTGGGCACATTTCTATAACATTATCTGTCGCTATTCGTAATAAATAAGATGATAAATCCTCACATTTTCGTTGGCACCAACATAATTTTTTTCTCAAAATCTGACAGTTTACTATTCCACTCAATATAATGCTTCTTCTAACTATAACGGCACCCACTGTACATACTTATGGACTGCAATAAAAGCTGCAGCATCCTCAAACATGATGTCACATTGTAGCTTAAAAAACAAAGATGAGGGAACAAAACAAAGAAGCACTTTTTTTTATCTGATTTACCTCCTCTGTTATCAGCATTGCTTTCTCTATGCTCTCTGTATGGGATATGTTTGTGTGTAAATGTCAGTGCACTGTGAACCAGTGTCTCTTCTCTAGCATCAGCACAGTAGTGAGCACCCTACTGTTCTCTGAGAGGTGTTGATCTGTGGGATCTTACCAAGACACTGGCAGGAGATGCATTTTGTCCCTGCTTCCTGCTTACACACATTTACAAGCTTATATCATGAACTACCCACACATTGTTTCAAACAGGTGTAGTGATGACATGTGGCACAGGACCTGTGTTCTTCCAAGCATGTCAGGATTTTGTATTTTGTTTTGGTGGGCTTTAGTAGAGAGAAGCAAAGACAGAGGCAGTCAGTCAAGGTTTTCCACTTTTAACTGGTATTATGTTTGTGTCTTTGAGTCACCTCTGCTTTACTGCCAGTCTGTGGAGTTCATAAAACAATGAGGCAGGTAGAGAGAGTGATGTATAACTCACTTGATTATTTAGCACTGCAGCTGCATTTATTGAGAGTGATAGTCAGACAGTCACATCAGAGGTGTCCGGTTGTACTGTGCCTTAAATTCAATTAATGGATATCCTCTAGCCAATCTTAATTGAGTTTTCCCCCAGGCAATGGCATAATTAGCTTGTAAATGTTAAACAAACACTACTGTGCAGCAGTGTGTTTATGTAAGTTGATTTTATGTTTGAGCAGACTGATGGAAAGAGGAAGAGGCGACTCAAAAGCAAGGAAGGGCGGCAGACTTCAGTCCATGAGAGCTGAAGTCGTGCAATTGCAGGAAATGGATGTGTTTTTATTCTTTACACGTTCATCAACTGAGTTGGGCTTAAATTTGTTGGTATAAGTTGTTTATATACTATCTTAAAAAAAACCTGCTGTTAGAGCAGGTAGGCTAGCCAAGCTTTAGAGATGGTCTGGAAGTGTAAAATAGAAAAGAAGGCACTAAGTGTTATAAAGACGTCTGAGCTTGTCAAGTATGCCAACCTTGATACCATCCAAGCTGCTTCGGGTTTGTGCCTCCACCCTCCCATTTTATCTTGATGCTCTTGTATTCCTGTCAGCTCCTTGGTTTGTCACCTACTCCCCAAAGTGCATCTTGTTAATAAGAGACACAAAGGATGAGAGAACAGGAGGCTCTCCTAAAATGTATAAACAGTGGAAGAAGAGGCAGGGAATGTATTTGACAGCAAACTGAGGCAGTGGTTGAAGCATGTGGCATTCACATAAAATGGATGGCTAGTCCACAACTCTAGTGAGATGTCTTATAAAAGTCGTCTGTGATTCATGTGGCAAGAATCAGTTCCCTGGAGATATCTGACTAGTGTCCTGCTGTGGACCCTGCTGGACGGCACTGTCTCCTACATTGTACGAGACTGAGGAGGAGACAGAAGTCTGTGTCTGCGGAGACTTTTTCATGCCTGTTTTTCATTTTTGTTCTATATTGTGTCTGAATACTGGCAATGTTGGTATAGTTATAATGGCAGAGGCTTATGTCTATACAAGAGGCAGAATGAAACAGAAAAGCCATTGAATTTTAATTTGAAATGACACAAACCAAAAATACAACATGAGATATAGGCCATACTTTCACTGGCCTATATGTACTTTCAAGTAGCTCTTGATAAGCTTGAGGTTGTTACAGCCATAAGCATTTTCCCTGCTGATATGGGTGATCTCCTACCGTATGTGGCTGAAATAAATGCTGAGGTATGGAAAAGTCCAGCACATATTTACGTAATCAGCAACTGCAGGACTGTTGCTGGTAAATTACATTTCTAAGTCACTGGGCACAGCAGTGAGAAAAGAACAAAGCTCAGGTAGCTCTTTAGGGATTTGTAGTGCATTTCTGTAAAAAAAACTCTTATGCTGAAGTGTTCGTTCTTCACTCTATAGACCTTAAAATGCTACTGTTGAGCAACGAAATAATGTGGGGAAAATTACATAATGACATGATAAGAGTATGATGATTTGTTCCAGCACGAACTTAACCACTATCATTAAGCAATAACTAACTCGACTGATTGTTTGATAGTTGATCAGGTAATTGACTTGGGCAGAGATGTTTTCTAGGATTTTATAGGTTGGAGACAGGATAGCAAAGTGAAAATATCCTAATAATACTGAATTAGCTGATGAATGTGGAGAAATTCAATCATGTCAACAATAAACCAATCACTTCTTCAGTCATATGCCAGGCTAGAGTGAAAAAAAAACAACATCCAGTGCCATGTAATTTACCATGGAGAAAGATAAATTTCTGTAAATGTAAAGAAATTAAAGGGTGCAGTTTTATGTTTTTCAAGGAAACATAATCACGCCCACATAATATTTTCTATTATTAAAATGAGTCAATATTGTTAATTAACATATGTTGCAACAATATTGCTAAGGAACATCATAATCATAAAATCATTAGAAAAATATATATTCATTGGCAAAGTATTTTATTTGTTTTCCGTCCAGGGTGGAGCTTTATTTTTGTGTAATTTTAATTCACAACTGTAAAATAGCTTATATATCATATCCTATGCTATGCATGACAAAATGTGTCACTCACAGGCAGACAGTGACTGCATTTACATGCAGTTAAGAAATCAGAATACTCAGGAAATCCTGAAACGAATTTACATTCTCTTAATAAGTCTGATTACTGGAAATAAAAAGAGTAATCTGATTTTTTCTCTACTTGAAAAGACTGCTTCTCAACAACATATGTGTGTGGGGTTTTTTTGGGTTTTTTTTGTCGGTGAGCTGACCGTTGAGAAAGAAACATGCAGACAGACCAGTGCTGCATATCAGAGCACAAACTCACTGAATTATAGAAATATCAGTGAAAAGTTATTACGTTTCCTTAGCCCATTTATGGAAACCAGGTTTCTCATTTAAATGACAGTTAAGAAATCAGCTTACTTGAGAAAGCTGACTGTAACACATCTTCTAAAGTGCTAGTAAACGCACTGAGTGACAACTGCCTGGCATTTTGCTGCTGAACAAGTGCATTGTCCATTCAATACCCGTCGTTCATACACAGACTGACATAACAATCTATTTCAACATTAAATGGACAGAGGCCTACAACACATTAAGGTCTCTTTCAACATAATAGACAAGGCGGTCTACAACAAAATAAGACCTCTTTAAACATAACGTACACAGGGTGGTCTGAAACAAATATGTCTACAACACCACTACAGTGACACAGACAGGAACAAGGAATTAAACTGATTCTGGTGGTACTAGAATACTAGTGTTTTAATTTATTGTGTTATTTTGTTTTGTTTTGTGTAATAATTTTCAAAATTTTAAAGTTACATATTTATATTTTATATCACAAGTGGGTGGCTATTATTGGCCTTGACTATAGCTGAATGCTGCAATTCAGTACACTGCAATATGAGCTTTGAAAATTTTATGGCAATAAAATAATGAATTTATAGAAATGGCCAGTAGGTCCTTCACAGGTAGGCTCTCTGTAGCTGGTTGCTTTTGTTTCTGCCAGAATATCCAGTATTATAGTACAATACTTGTTTGTCTGACAACAGTATTATTAATGTTTTGTATGGTTGTGTTCAGGTGCTTCTAGCACCTGTGTAAAAAACACAGTCTAGTAATATTGAATGTTCCCACAGTGACTTGAATAAAGAAACATACTTACTAATAATTTAGCAAAACCACAGTCTTTCCCTAATCTTAACTAATGTAACAAACAAATCAACAAATACTTCAAACAGCATACAGTACATTCATAATTATAGATAATGGTGACCAAAGGAGACTCACATTTTCTTACCTTGTGGCAAGCTAGCTAAACACAGTGAGGATACAGCCTCCTTCTAGTGTACCAGTTTCAGTGTCCAGTCTGTGGTCACCATAGTGTTTAGTGACTCTGTGGATGAGAAAAAGTTTAACTGCAATATTACTGAGGCATTTTGTATTTTTCCATGTTGCTTTGAGTGTTTTATCTTATCTTGAGTCTTGTCTTCGTTTAAGTGGATAAAGGTTTGGGGTATATGACTGAAGCAACTGTTAAAGTTGTTAGTAGCAATTGGGTTATCTGGTATGACTGATACAGATGCTGCAGCATATCAGAGAAGCTGACAGCTTCAGATGATTGTCTCCTTTTGGGCTTAAAATGAGCCCTGGCCACATCACATTTAATACCAAATCATCCAAAATGTCTGCATTGATTTCATGTCATGACCTGTGTTTGGTTCTCTGGTTGAAGATGTGCTCATCAGTGAGAAGACAATGTCTGGTGTTTGAAATGAAAACAGGCACACAGGCCATGTGTCAGTTCAGATGTTTATCTTGTCTCTAAAGAAGATGGCCAATAAATTTTGATGAAGCAATTAACTCAACATCTATAACGGAGATGGCATCAATGAGCCAATCAGCGTTTGTTTGACTGATTTTCAAGAAAACAAATGTCAAGAAGACAAGTACTGCTGGCTTTTAATGACACTGCATTACTTTCACAAATTGCTTCTTTCACAAAAACATACAGAGAATTTTGAAAGGATTAATTAAAAACATAGTAGGAAAAGTGATACCAGTGATACCAGGTGGTATCACCATAGATTAATAGCATTTTGGAAATGAAAACTTATTTTTATCATGATCATCATTTGGGTCATTTCCCAAATCGTTGATGACGATGAAGGTGCCAGAAATGAGAAACATCGTCATGACATGGGGAAGCCAGGCAGCCTGGCAGCCTTTGTAGCAACAACAGGTTACTATTTCTAAATCTTTTCATTTCTATCACTGCAGGTCAACAAAACTGAAGACAAATCCCTTGAGGAACGAGGACGAATCATGATTTCTCTTAAGTACAACACCCAGAAGTCTTGTCTGGTAGTGGGCATCATACGCTGTGCTCACCTCGCCGCCATGGACGCCAATGGTTTCTCGGACCCCTACGTCAAAACGTTAGTATTTTATGAAAACACTGGGGCTGTTATATCATAACCTACATATAAGAGTAAATTAAAGTTCATATGGTATATTTCTATGCTGCACAAACTAAGACACAATATGACAACTTTCACTGATATTTTCAGATTCTCTTGCTCTTATGAGTTAAGGGACTTTCGTGCGTCTGTGTCTATAAGCCATCCATGCATGGCTGGGCCTGATTACATTTACTGAATACAATTATTCCTGTCTGTAATAGTAAGACTGTAATCACATATAGTGTTCCTGGATCTCAGCTATTTCTTTAGTGAGAGGAATGATAAAAATGTTGGACAAAGCTGTGAATATTAGACCTAAGTCCTGATAAAAACTGAATTTCTCCATCAAAATATATGTCATGAATTTAGTTCAAAAGTAAATTAGGACCAAGACGAGCCTGAATAGATGTCACTGATGTCCTGCTCATTCAGACCAAAGAAATAATTTGGCAAACTGGTTTAAAATCTGTTGGAATGGAATAGAAATAACCTTCAATAAACTCAGTTTTTATGAAAAGTGGAAAGATAAAATAAAATACCAGAATAATTAGATTAATTGTAAACATGTGCTGGTCCATGTCACAATTTCATGGCTATAAATACACAACACAAATAAGGCCAAAATCACACAAGAATCAAATTAGTACATTTTGATTAGAACTTATATTCTGATAAGACTACTCAAAATTAAGTACCAAAATTAACCCTGCCTTTCCTCTTGACAAGCATTTCTGCTCAAAGCACTACATGCTTGTCATAATGATGTTATTTTTAGTGACTATACAATACACTGTACAAATCCTCACATGATTTATCTGGCAGTGCTGATGTTTTAGCAGAGAAAGAAGTAGACTAACTGCGATTATCAGCAGCATGAAAGGCACACAGCACAAGAGGCCATTCACAGGGCTGCAATTTGAAGTAGAGTCTTATTTATCACACCTGAACATTTCCCAAGTCTTTCATCTGGCTGAGCAATGAAATTGCAATTAATTTCCGATTCTGCTGCGTGCACATCGAGAACAAAAGCGCAACTCGTTTCGGAGGAGAGGGGCTGGCAACAAATTTCCAACAGTGTGAGGTTGAGAAAATTTTCCTGAAGCTTGAAGGACACACTGGCAGATAATAGATTTACTGACTGACTTACATGAGAGAGAATAAAAGAAATGTATACGCTGTCAGGTAGATGTGATTGGCAGCATGATTTTTTTTTAAACAGAAACTTCATAGTCAACAAGAGTAGAGTAGGTCATGACATATGACAAATTAAAGGCCCTTCAAAATGGCAATAACAAGTATCTTTCATCAAGTTCAGATGGAAATATATTTTTCAAAATGAACACTTGATATTTAGCTGCTAAAAACACTGTATTGTACAATTACATTGTTTGCACCCTTTTTTACATCTCTTACTCTTAGCTTGCTTTGCCCAGGGGTCAGTAGTTTCATTACATCACAACAATTAGGTTCGCTGCAATATCCTCATCAACAACAATTTCAGGCCCAACACCCCCCAGGGTAACTTTGTGAGCAATAACCCACTTAGCCTCCCTTTAAGTATCTGTGTTACCTTGGGAAATTGCAGTCTGTGTGGGTCTAGTGAGCACATAAAAGGAAAAAAGACATGTGACAACTTACTATAATTGCTTAGTGCATTGAAATATACCACATTGGGTATTATTACCAAAAACTGGGATGTGACAAATGGACAGAGGTGCAAAACAACACCCAGCATGCAGGGTTTGGAATAAGTACAGCCTTCCATTTGCATCATTCATGAAGGTAAAACAGAAACAATGGTCCAACCTGCAAATGCGCGCGCACACACACACACACAAACACACACAGTGGTTGTACATTCATAAAAAGTACTAATATGTTTTCACAATGGACTCCATTGACTACAAACTGCATATTTTACAACACACATTCAGTTGACAATGTTTAGTTACATCCACCCAAAGCTAATAAACTCTAATACCATGACTGAACAAAATAATGATTAAACATGGATACATTTGGATAAATTGCTTATTGGAAACACTGTATAATGCGTTACAAAAATCAATCAACACTGATTACCAGACATGCAGCACTAAGCCAATACCTTGTTAAAACAATACAAATAATAATATAAAAAACAACATTGAAACCTCTGTGTAATATTTATTACAGGACGGACTGCATGACTGTCTGTAATCTGTAATCTTCACAAAAGGACACTAAAACCAAAACAAATTATGTTTTTAAACTAGTCATGTATTTGACATCAGTCTTGACAGTAAGTGCTTTGAGGGGTCAGTACACTGTCATCTAATCATCATCATCATCATAGAATCTGTTAAAGTCAGACAATGTAGTAATACACTGCAGTAAGTGTAATATAAAGTAACTGTGTGGTTGTATGTAGGGCAGTACCACAGCACCCTCTGGAGGAAAGAACAATATAACACCTGAGAAATATACTGTGCTTTAGTATTTACATTTTATACTTATTGGCGCCTTCACATAATTCATGTAATAAATCAGCATGTTTTGTACAGGGATATGTTGTGTTTTCTCTTTACAGTTTCTTCCAGAAAAATAGGCAAGAATAAAAGCATTTGGGGCAGCACTGTTACATTCTTTAATAAGCCTCCCTGCCTGTCTTCATTGCTCTGTTCTCCTGCAGGTACCTGAAGCCTGATGAGAACAAAAAGTCAAAGCACAAGACTGCTGTGAAAAAGAAGACACTAAATCCCGAGTTTAACGAGGTAAAAAAAACCACAACTATTGCACTAAAACCCTATAATACCAGTTGCCTTTAATTTTCTTGCCTATTTTTTTCTTTACCTTGGTTGTTTATCCAGAAATTTGATGTGCTCAACAACTTCCATTACACTGAGTCCTGCAAAAGCTATTCTGAGTAGTCCCGGGTGTCAGATTGTGCAAAAGCACATTTTTCTTAATTCTACACAAGATGGCTTTTTGAAATAGCAGCAGAATTGAATTTGCCTGTGAGTAATGTTGGTAGAATAAGTCACAAAAATCATCATCAGCTAACTGTTTGATTCTGAAGACCAGTCATCTGTCCAGTCATTTTTGCAATGCTAAACCTTCTTCTGTACATTTTTTATGTTAATCTTCACCAAACGATTGGATGAACGTTAATATTAATGAAATGGAATTGAAATCTTACTGTGTCAGAATGAAACCGGAAGATGTCTTCTGCCGATGTTTATCATTTCTTCAAAAACATTTCTCATGTTTAATTTCACTATTAGCAGTGGTGTGGTACTCAAACACACAAGTCAAAGTAGTTTGGCTTATGATTATATATAGATTCCTCTACTTTTTTCACTGACTTAAGGTCAGCATGTAGCTTTTTTTATGGTCACAACCAATCAAATCTGATTTCAGTCAAATTTTGAATTAAAACTTGCTTTGGAAACAAGTTTTCGAGGAGTAAAGCAAGGCTGAACCAATTCATGTTTTTATGTAAACAAAAAAACATTGTTCACCTTGGCTCTCTTTTAGTTCTCATCAACCTGCTTAAGCCACAACAGCCACGTCACTGTGCCGAACTTGCAGCAAGCAGCAGACAGACCAAGTTAGACACTAGCTGGTGATGGTAGTGAAGCATTAAACTGATAAAGTGACAGATGTTTCCCCTTAGTAGTCAGTGAAAAGCAGAATACAGCAAACTGGAAAGTAACAAAACACTGGAGATTATCATCCAGATGGACAGAAACACAACTTTACAATAATAATAATGTTACTTTTAATCTGTTGGATGTACAGTGCTGTGAAAAAATATTTGCCCCCTTTCCTGTTTTTTTTTTTACTTTTTTGGATATTTGTCACACTTAGATGATTCAAATAATCAAACTACCATTAATTTTGCACAAAGACAACCTGAGTAAAAACAAACAAATGATGATTTAATTTATTAATGTAAAAAACCTGCCTGGCCCTATGTGAAAAAGTAATTGCCCCCTAAACCTAATAACTAGTTGCATCACCCTTGGTGGCAGCAATTGCCATCAAGCATTTGCAATAACTGGCATAGTTAGAATAGTTTTCATTCAGCCATATTGGAGGGTTTTCAAGCATGTTTAAGGTCATGCCACCGCATCTCATGATGTAAGCTGGGACTTAGACAAGATCCCTCCAAAACCTTAATTTTGTATTTTTTCAGCCATTTAGAGGTGAGCTTGCTGGTGTTGGCCAGACATTCTTCTTCAGGATTTTTCTGATAGAGCAAAGAATTCATGGTTTCATCAATTATGGCAAGTCATCCAGGTTCTGAAGCTGCAAAGCTGCCCCAGACCATCACACTAACACCACCATGTTTGACTGTTGATATGATGTTTTTTTATGAAATGCTGTGTTAGTTTTACGCCAGATGTAACCCTTCAAAAATGTCAGCCTTTAAGAAAAATCACAGCATGTTGTTTTTTCAGATCTTTTAGCATGTTTCACTTTGTGAGACAGCTTCTAGTTAAGTGATTTCTTGAGTCAACTGGTCTGGTAGTAATCAGACCTGGGTGTGGCAAGCGAAATTGATTTCAGCTTTCCATGAAATGTGGTTAATCACAGTTCATTCTTGATTTAGCAAGGAGGTCGATTACTTTTTCACACAGGGCCAGACAGGTTTGGACAGCTATTTTTAAATTAAATCATTATTTAAAAACTGTTTTGTATTTACTTGGTTATCTTGGTGTAATATTAAAGTTAGCTGATGATCTGAATCATTTAAGTGTGACAAATATGCAAAAAATAATAATAAATCGGGAAGGGGCAACATGCTGCTTGCTTACATCAAATCAACAGTAAGGTTATAATATTAATTATAGCTTGTTGTACAGTTCCAGAGTAGCCAACAAATGAAGCAATCCGTCCATCTATTAACCTAACAGTTTTTCCCCTTAAGGGTTGCGGGTCCTGAATCAAAACCAAGCTGTCAGTGGGCAGGGGGCAGCATACAACCTTGGCAAGTCACCAGTCAATATAAAGGAAGTAATTAATGTATAAAATAGGGAGATTAACACATTGATATTTCAGAGTCTCTTTGGTTTCATAAATTATTATAGAGGAAAGAAGACTACTTATCAACTATAATTTTCTTCCATACTGAGCCAGAGCAGCTCAGCCTCACAGCTGAACACTTCTTATGTAACCAAAATGATTGTTTGTAAATACTATCGAAATCAGAAATGGTTTCTAATGTCCCTCAAGATCCAACTATGTTTAGTGTGGCTGCCAAACATGTTTTCAAGGCTGAGTGGGCCTCTCAGTGCCTCATGGCACAGGTTAGCTTGGCTCGGAGGTATCTGCCTGTATACATGGGGACTGCCCTGGCCAAACACTCACAGGCCAGTGGCTTGACATTTTCTCTGACATTTTTTGTGCTCATATTCTTCCGTCACCTCTTGGCCTTTCTGTCAGAGACAAGCCACGGGGTTTTCATCCATATCATACACCTGATTTCATTAAGGTGGAGCAACGACCTTGATTGAACCACAGATTGAAATGCAGAATGGATACTCTCACTTTACACGGTTTAAATTGATATCAGAAAAATTGGTTGTTTCATTTAATGGAAAGTGTACTTTATTGATTACACTGTCATTCCTGTGCCCTAGTACGTATTTCACATTTTATTTCCTCTATGCTCCAATCAAGATACTGACATTTTGAGTATACTAAATGGTTCTAGGTAAGTGTCCTGAGCTAATAGGACTGGCTGAGTGTTGCATACTGCATGTGGTGAATGACTTCCTGTAAGTGAGAAAAGGAAAGCACTGTCTCAACATTAAGCTGCAAATTATTTTGGGCACTAACAAAAAATAAAACTCAATGAGGCGTTCATAATTACATAAATTGATTTTGTCAGAAACTGAAACTGATTTTTGTTATGATAATTATGGAAACACAGTACCATGCAGTAGAGCATTTTGTTTTGAAGGTGATGAAGCAGAATTGTCTCTTATTCAACATGTTTAACACTTTTAAACCCATAAATGAGGCTTTACATTTTGTGTAATCTGGAAAGATAAGATATGTACTTCTAACTCTATGTGATTATACTGGAACGAGAAACTACTGGAACTCTCATTTTCTGCTGTTCTGCTCTCTGTAGGAGTTCTGTTATGATATCAAATATGCAGACCTCACCAAAAAGACATTGGAGGTAACTGTGTGGGACTACGACATTGGAAAGTCCAACGATTTCATAGGTAAGCACAGGAGGGTCAAGCTACACCAGCTCTGCTTCCATAGGAGACGACAACAATGTGGGACCAGTTTAAATAGTTTGATTGTTCACAAGCATCAGCAGCACTGCAGGACTTCTGTCCAGCTGTGTCTGCATCTGTCCAGCCCTTTCTTCTGGTCTGGCGGCTGGGAAACAAACAAGCACTGAGTCACACTGAGAACCAGTTCATGTTCTCAAGTAATTTTGATCCTGTTGCACTGATCCCAAAACCTGCTTAAAGTACATCCTTTAAAGTTTATAAGTAAACCAGCTGTCTCAAAACTGATAAATTGATTTATTATGGGACAAAAAACATAACATATAGGATATGAAGCATAAACATAAAACATGTTAACATGAATGTCATTTCTCTGAGTTTTGTTTTGTTTTGTTGTTTTATAACATTTATTGTATTCAGGCTGGCACTGTTCTTATATTAGTTGATTTATGGTGGGGAACCAGTCAGTGGCTGTTATTTCCTGTGTTCCATCAATGTCATTTCGACTCACCACAGCCATAGTCACAGCTGCTAAAAGTAGTAAACTTTTATGACAAATTATTATATATTCAAAAGATTTGTTTCTAACTGTACAACAGTAGCTTTAGAAAGCATTTATAAGTTGTAACCAGTATCTTCATATTGGTTAAATAATTTAGTAATGTTCATTTATGAACATCAATAGGAAAAACTTGATGCATTTGTGAAACATCCCAATGGCTGATTTTTATTCTCAAACATCATTGTTTGCAGAATGGATTGTCATTTACCAACTTAAATTAATGGAACTTAATTGCCTACTACTGCTGTCTTGATAATGGACAAATTCCAGTATGGACAGCTTCTTGTCCATACTGTCTTAAAATTAAAATTCAATTCTTGATCTTCATTACTAATAAACAGACTTGAGTGGATATTAGAATGTGTTGCTTAACATGTAACAATATCTGATCTCTGCTTTTGAATTTTCATTATCATGATTTTCTAATGTGACATATATCTGTCTATTTTTGCTAAAAACTGATCACATAGATTTAAAAACTGTCCTTGTGCCTTTTTTCAGGTGGTGTATCTCTGGGTATCAATGCAAATGGAGAAAGGCTCAAACACTGGTTTGACTGCCTCAAAAACAAGGACAAGAAAATAGAGCGCTGGCACACATTGACCAATGAATTGCCTGGTTCGTTAAATGACTGAAAATCCACATCCTGTCATCAAACCTGTTGGGCCCTGTTCCTCCCTGGCTGCACCACATACTGTAGGACCCCTGCCTTTATTTTGACCCCTGCTCTTCTTCTCTGGAGTTTTTCCTCATGTTGACGACAGCAACCTGTGACATCTCTCTTTGGGAATATTGTTCCCCTCGACAGGGCTCAACTAAAAAACATCCAAAACTTTCTATTTGTGTTCAACAACACTTTCTCATATACCATAGAGTTTGCACGGCTCCAAAACTCCATCACTGAGGTGATAGTGTTACATTTTATTTGTAAATCAGATTTCTTCTATGACCAGTGAAGATAAAAGGAACAACAACTTTCCATTCAAATCAATATTTTACTGCAGCTTTTCACCAGTCCCTAAAACATCATAACACCTAGACACTGCTGTTCCAGTGACTATGAGTACAACAGAATTGTAGGAGACAGGGGTAAAAGGGCAGAGAATCTAACTAAAGATGTAGCAAAATTTCATAACTTACTCAGATAGCTCTCATCTTCTCAAATAATATTCTGTCTGTTTCACACTAATATTTAATGTTACAGTATAGGAAGGTAACTGAATAAATTAATCAGCCACATATATCAAATTAGTACACTTTGCATATAATTATAAACCCACTGCATGTTCTTCAATCGTTCACCTTGCTCGTGGCAGCCACACAACAGGCCAACCACAAGACATTTCTTTTAGAAAACTGGAGTGATTATTATTAAGTTTCAGTCATTTGGCCAGCTATACTTCAGATGAACTAGGTTGTACATTTTGTCTGATTGACAAAAGAAAAAACAGCCATTTCAGAAATGACATGTTCAAGTGACAAAAACCTGCTGTGGGAATTTCGACTAATAGTTTGGTCGCTAATAATGACACTACAGAAGCACAAAATGAGTGTGAAAGTGTTCATTTTAGTATTATTTTTGAAAAGCTAGCAAAACTTCAGATACATTTCCCCTGATTCCACTGCTACACTGAGGTTTCAGATTCCATACGGTTAGATTTGACTGGGCTTATACTTGACACTAAGGGTTAATGGGAGTCCTGCTACAGAAAACCAAAAGGATTTCATGTAAACCATCGAACATTAGACAGACGTATTGTACATGATCAAGTGTGAGCTTTCACCTTGCATCATTACTAAATAGGATACTACAGCCATGCAATCGTTACAGTACATTTATTTTTTTCATTCATTGTGATAGCAAATATCACTCTGAGTTCACACTGAATAGAAAATTTGTAGTCAATTTTCCAACAGAAAACACAGCCCAGTATTCTTCATGTAGTATCCCTGTAGCATATTGTATACACTGCAGTTTAGAAAAGGCACACGGCTGCAATGGCTGGCTTTGTAACTATGCTATAACCCGTTAACACATTGGTATTATTCCATGTTTAGATGACACATTGAACACACTGAAGTATATTAAATCCTTCAGTCATCTTCCAAATAAATTGCAATGCAGGTTGATTGAAGATCAAATTGCACTGCAAGAAGTGCAAGACTTTATTGGTATAAGGAGACAAATGTTGCCCTTTGACAGGTAGAAGTTCTGCTTAAAGGATTTAAGGACTGTTCATCTGCAAGCTGGAAGGATGATGGATTGCACAATAAACCAATACAAAATTTGCAACTTTACTTAAGTTTGTCCTCAAGGCTATTAACGGAAAGGATTTCTGTATTGTCAACACTGTTTATTTGTGTGTCTTTGTATCTGAGACAATGCTAGGTGTCATGGTGCCACAACTTGGATTACACGCTGATTTTTCAGTGTAAGGCTCAATCTACAGAGCTGCCTAGTTTTGTGATAATCTTTATGCCAAGGCTCTACAAGTGTTGATTCATTCAGATTCATGATGGGTTTCAGTACACTGAATTTTTGGCTGCCTGACAACTCATTGAACAGTGATTTTTGCAGATTTCTGAACTGAAATCTTGAAAAACAGCAGCACTTTGAGGGCAAGATTAAATTTCCTTGCAGGCAAGGCCAGGGTGTTAGCAAGTGCTGCTGAGTGAAATATGAACAGACAGTGAGTTGAACAAGTGCAAGGAAGAGCTCAGCTACTGTGAGTCTGCAGTTAGTCACGATCGAAAGAGTGTTATGGATGTGAAAGTAAATCTCATATGCGCATGATAACTCTGATGATCAGTGGAGGATTTCAGCACAAAGGTGGAAACATTTACAGTCACTGTACACAGCAATCATACAGCCTCACTACACTGTGTGGAAGGCAGAGAGCCTGTTTGAGAGAGACTGGCTGTAATCAACAGCAAAATGAAGTTCAGTAGGTGACCCGCCTGGTGAAAATCACTTGTCAGACCACAGAAGCACATGATTTGGCAGCTCTGTGTTGTGTGTGCAGCTTCTTGTTTACACTACACAAATGAGTTTCCATAAAAACTCACTGGCGGCATTTTCAGCTGTAATGCGGACGAAAATGTACCTGCTGTATGTCGAAAGGGCAAAATTTTAAAAATAAAACAAAACAAAGTTTACGTCAAATGTAGAAAAATAACACAAATAATAAAAGCATGTATTGTTTACAACAGACTATTCTTGCTGAAATTCAAGTTTGCTGCTCAAAGGGCAAACGTGCCCTTGCTGAAGTCACTGCGATTGTTTAGTCGTGCAATGCAAGCTTTGCTAAGATGGCGCGGAGTGAGAAGGGCAGAATTTTTAATATACTAGCAGTGTATATATATATTGTTACTATGTTGTTGCATATGTTTTTTTAATGTAAGCAGCTCCACTATAAATGTATCAAACAGAATGTACATTTTAACCCCTTCTATTCCACAGTAACTCCTCTGAGAATGTGCACCTCTGTGTTGTTGATATAGTTCATATGTCACATCTTAAGCTCTGTAATCTGGCTCATATATTTGGGAATAGAAATGGTTGAATTCACAGCCCAGGAGTATTTGCTGAATCCTGTTGAATTATTTATTATGTTATTTTCTCTTAATATTAATAATATTTTAAGGTTTATTACCTCAAGTCATTGTGCAGAACTGAAAACCCCCAACTTGAGTTGCCCTCATGGATCATCCAGCTGGCATGCATACCATGTACATGTACTTTTATGAGTTTGATCCTGATGTATGATCTTTTCAGCATGCCTCCACACACATCTTCTTTGTGAATTTCCACCATGCCCCGACTAGTAACACAGAAATGTCATAGAAATTGTAATGTTTAAAATTCCTGTCAGGTATGCAAATCAGTTTACAGCTTTTTGTCATTACCTCACATCTCTGGTCAGACATATTTGTTTTTAGGAGCACATCAGTGTTTATAATCTCATTATTTTAACTCACTAATCACAGCTAGTGGATTGTTACAAAACAGCCCCAATAGCCATTTAATATTATATTTAACCCTTTAAAATCATCATCTTCTTTTTTTCATGTAATGCTATTTGATCTATAACATTCCTTTTCAAATTACATTCCATTAAATTTAAGGAAAATATTATTTGACACCTTCAAAGCTGGAGGATGAAATGTTTAACGCATCATATAACATCTCTGTTTTGTTTAAGTGTTAACAGCCTCTTCAAGCACATTGATTTGTGAGGCTCAAACTGCCTGTAAAACCTTGTTGGCATCTCAGTATTCTCTTCAACACAACAATGATCCCTTTTTCCTCTGATGAATATGTAATGAAGACAAGCAACGTGATTTTGATTTTGTATTCTGTCTGCCTTTGTATGCAAGCTCAATATTATGAAAAAAATATACAAAACTGCATGCATATGTTTGTCATGAGATGACTTTGCCTAATGTTTGATACTGTTTTCTGTATAAAAAAAACAAAATACACAACCGTGGATGCTCTAAGATTATGCTATAAGTCAGTCTTTCTTCTGGACAACATTTTGTACCTTTGAACACTATCGCATTGCCTGTTTGGCTGCTGTATTGACTATCTGGAAGCGTGACCTGATGTGAATTAAAATCTTTCCTTTGTTCTTTTGTTTCCTTTTCAAGACTCAGGCACATGTTTGCATTATTCTAGTTTATTGAATGTATGATTATAAATGCATTGTCTAAAATTATATTTTAGTGAAATGCCAAATCGACAAGTTCTTGTGCCGTTCCTTATTTCTATTTCTGTATTTTTGCACCACATGCTCTTCAAAAAATATCTGGACAGCAAATTATTATGTGAAATAAGCTACATACAGTACACTACGTGTAATAATTTCAAATTTACACATGCAAAATACAAAACATAAAAAATATCTTTACAATGTTCACACCTATTAGGAAAATGTAAACAAAACCACATGTATGTTTGTCATCATCATCAAAACGTTTTGTAATGCTGCATATGTGTTGTGAAATTTCTGAAAGTTTTTCTTGATATGGTTGTGTTTTGTCTTCTTGCATGTGTTTTTGTGCATTTTTCTCCTGATATTTACTGCCATAATTTTGAAAGGTCAGTTATTTCTACAAGCTGTCATTATTACTAATGATATGAGACGTGTACGGTTGCAAGAGTAGCAAAAAATGTGTGTGTGTGTGTGCGTGTGTGTGTGTGTGTGTATGTGTGTGTACTAACATGCTAATGGTGACAGCAGGTGGTTCTTGCCTGTTTAATGATCCTAAGGTTTTTGTGTAATTTTGACTGGGAAGCAACAGGAGGCTAAAGTACTGCTGTGTGTCCTGCTACTACAAGGTCAGTGTGATCACGCAAGTTCAAGTTTCTGTTCTACCCTAGCAAGATAGTTTCATCTCATTCTATTTTTGGTTTTACACTTAAACAGAATCAGTGCATATAACTAATGGCAAAAATAGGTAAATGTAGTCATTAATGATATCTGTACAAAATTTTGTGCTACGTCATCAGGAGGTTGTTGGTATATTTCACTGAATAAGTGAACACTTTGACCAACTTAAGAAATATTCAGGCAAACATAAAATTTCTCTGTAATCCATCGAATAGTTGTTATTTCAGTCTGATGAAAAGTGGTGTTTGAACCAACCAACCAATAGTCATAGAGACATTTGCATCCCTAGTGAAAGGGCAAAGAAAATTCATCTATTTCACAAGGGAGAAATAATTGAAATTCAATTTCTAATTTTAATTCTGTTACAAGGACTTTAGAATTACGTCTGCAGAAACCATACAGCCGCACCGTTCTGACTGAGGTGCAGGAAACTAAGGAAAATCTGTTCCTGTGATATGTACATCAGCTGCCCAGCATCTTCTGTGGCAGTCACACAAAGTTGACAAGCTACTAAAGAGACAAGACAAATTACAGCTAAAAATAATAAGTGACTAATAACTATTGCATTTTATAGATGGCCAGAAATACAGCTCTTGTTCTGTTCCTGCTAAATGTGAAGTAAATTGTATTTTTCTGCTCCATGGCCAGCAAATGAGTTAATTTTAGTTAATTAGTTTATTTACTTAGTGATTATTGTGATATTATTTCCCTTGGTAATGACGGCAGACCTAAAGAAGAGGAAAACAGAAGTACTGGACACAAAGTTTTTCTTCACACTTTTCCTATTTACAAAAATTACTGATCATCAATTCATTCTTTTAAACTCCTGGCAGAGATTAAATTCCCATCACAAAATGGACAACAAAATCTAAATCTCTATAAAATTATATGACATCTGTTAAGAAAATAATGTAGCCAATTTGTCTGAAGAAGAGTTTTGAAGTGACAGGAGATGGTGTTGTGTCTAATAGCCCACAGTAGACAGCTCTTTTTAGGGATACATACATAACTGTTGCAGATGCCCATTTACTTTCCAGAGTCATTTTTAGAACAGTCTGAACTTATGATTTATGTATTTGAGCATGCCAGAAAATGAGGAAATTTGAGCTTTCAGCCATCTATCTAACAAATGGAAAACACATAAAATGATGGACGAGTGGCTCTGGTGCCTCGTTGAATCTTGCAACTGAGCTTTGTGTGTTTCGCTTCTGCAGGTAAAAAGGAAAAAGGTCATTACATACAGATGCAACAACAAAAAATAAGACAATCAATATGAAATTTGAAACTGGGATTAATCTGTTCCTTTTCTTAAAGGTTGTAAGGATAATATTTTCATTTTGTTATTGCATTAGTAGAGGTTTAATTTCAGAGGTATTTTATCTCCTTGTTGTCTTTTTGAAGTTGTCTTGAGCAGAAGTAGCTCAGAAGTGGTTTGTGTTCTCAGGAAAGTACAAAGTCCATTCAGCCACAAAGAATGGTGTTTGCACAGATCACAGTTGTCTGGGCCAGTAAAGGAGGTACTTAAGACATGGGCTGGGCCACACCAACATCCTGGTTGTCTTCAGAATAGATCACGGGGAAGAGATTATAAATTTCCCCCGTCCTCCTTTATCTGCCTCTGTTGCCTCATGAAAGACAGAAACTAGTGGGTGCGGAACGGCTTCAGAATTGACTTATTTTAGCAATGGAAATATTACACAACAACAACAACAAGAAAAGTAATTAAATCCAAGACTGAAATGGCTGTTAGAATCCTTGAGCAAAGGCCAAATACTTGACTGTCTGCACCTAAATATATTATTTGTAAAAAAGACTGATGATTCAGACACACAGGTACAATGGCAAGTTCATTATAAGTAAAAGTTACAAAACATAATCTCTAAGTTTTTCAATAGGTGCAATAATTAGGTCTGACCTTAAAAACACATCTCTCATGATAAAAAGAAGCAAACTGTATAATAAGCTATAGACAGTTACACATTTATGAATAAAATGCATCCATCTTTTTGTCAAGTGATAAATTACCAAAGTGAAATGGATACATGACTTCTAATCTTTTCTCATTTTGTATAAGTAACGTTCTGTAAATGATGTTGTTTTCTCCACACTTTACCTTTAGTGTTAACCAGTGCTTTATATTATAATTATGAATGCAAAATGACTGCAAAATATATACACCATTCCTACAGTATATACTGTACAACCCATCTCTATGAATTCAATTCATAATGGATGATACTGCATGTGCATTACCAACAATAAGTGAAGCAGCAAGTGTTTTTGTTATGAAGCAACAGGGGGTAAATTAAAACCTAGATCAGACTCCAGGACAGATGCAGATGTGCCAGTTGTAGATGTGCAACGGGAGAGCATGTACTTCCAAATGTTTTCTAGGGAGGACTAGAAAACATTTGAGGAGGACAGATTACTGTCACACTCGACCATCGTGTGCGATATTAGGGTCATGTGTCAAAGTGTGAACCGCTGTTACACTTGGGAAGGGATTGTACAAAAGTGATAAGTGGTGTCATAGAAAGTGTTGTTTATGCAGCCTCTGACGTGACGTTTGAGGTGATGGCTGTTGACATAGATGCTCTGTTTTACTCAGCTTTCAAGCCATGTATCTTCTCCATCAGAATGTGAACATTGCTGTCTTTTAAGAGGTGCCTCTTGTCATTCACATAAAGATGAACTGCTGACTCGTTTGCAGATGAGCTGGTTCTTCTGTGATATGGCATTCATTTGTGAAAGTAGTTGTTTTGTATTTCCAGTGTACAAATCTGTAAATCATTCCTCGCTGCACTGATTTGCATTTCCTACATTTCTCTGATTATGTCAAGGTGTTTTCTCTTTAGGATGGACAAGCCTGCATAAGGGTCTTGCTGGGTTTTTCAAATATACTTCTACTCTGCCCAGCTCATCAGGCCATTTTGTGCCTACTGCACCACTGTGTCTGCAGGTCTGAAATTCAAAAAGTAAATCCAGTGTGTAAAGCCAGAGATTGAATTTTATAGTGAGAAATCAAATTCCTGTACCAATACATTACCAGCATGGGCTGGTCCCAGCATGGGCTGTTGATTACCATGAGTCTTTCTATTAGACAGAAAACCTTTGCAATTTTTCTGGAGGTGTTTACCAGTACTGTTATAGTGACAAGTCCAGTGATTCATTGTGGAAGTGTTCCCACAAATCATCCAATTATGTTACTGGAACTTAGAAGCATGAATTTTCAACCTACCAGAGTTTCCTTATTATCCAGTTTGGTCATGTTCTGACTGCATAACACACCACAACATCTGCCCAGTTTATTCTTAATAAAATTTGCAGTTAATTGAATATTGTATGGTCATGTTGTTTACCAATAGTGTTGCTGTTTGTATCTATCACACATTTGTATAATAGCACCATAATAATATACAGAAAAAGATGGTGGAGCTGTTAATGTTAAGTATTTTCTGTAAGCCAGGTGGAGGAATCTTGTTCTCTGAGCATCAACAAATCTCACTTTTCTGTATAATCCATGGTAGTTCATGTGTTTAACATAATTTATCTGTTTCCTGAAGACTACTGAGCTACTGAGACATGACATCATTTCAAACATTTCTTTTCTTGACTTGCACATCTAAACTCTGCAACCTAAACTGTTGAATAAACTTTCTACTTCTAAATTCAGACAAGAGGACATTACACCGGCCTCATGTGCTGTTGTGAAATCTGTAGAACTGCCTTCTTCATGTGTCCTGGATTGAACTGAAAGAACACAGCGCCTCCACACTTTTATTACCCACAGGTCCAGTGGGCCAAAACACGTGTGTAATAGAAATGTGTATGGGGGTCTACAGGGTGAAGTCATTGAAAATATGTTCGTTCATATGTTCTTCACAGAAAATGAGCAAAAGCCAAGGATGAAATAATACTTAATCATACCATTTTTCTTTAGGTAAACATTGATAATGGCTCCCACAGACCAGAATCCACATGGGTTAGTTTCTTTGATCAATTGTTTAACTTTGTGGCAAGATTTGCACGTCAGTGCATAAAGCAGGAAAAAGACTGCCTGTTTTGCAAACCCTGCTCAGTTAACACCCTCTCAACTGTCTGTATTAGGATAGAGACCGCCTTGTAATGTGGCAATTTAGCGGACGTCTAAACACATTTTCCTTTGCATTAACAAGTGTGCGTGCCTAACTGTAAAAGCCCGGGTCATTTTAACTATATTGAGGCCTTTCATTTTTTTGTATAATGGAAAGAAAACCACAAGAAACCCAGTGTATAGATGTTGACGTGATAACAATCAGGTAATACCTGAGACACCCTGAAACCACTAAGTGAATCTATTAAAAGTCAAGGTCACTTACAGGCACAATGCAATAAAAGATGCAGTTTAAAGAAAGGTTGATGGAGATACATAACAGCTCCAGGTTATATATGAAACAGTAGACATTTATCATTGCAATGTGGGTTGTTAAGCCTTATGTCTGTGAGAAATGTATAAAGTGAATTACTTTAGCTGGTCTTTGATGGCTTCATCATGAATTTTAATAACCAATATACTGCACAATAGGTTTAAGTTTAATATTTCCACATGCAAGAATATTTTGTTCACACTTGCAACAATATAATAATTATGAGCTCATAAATAATAATGGGTGATTAACTCTACTGTATATTATTATTTAAGTGCAATACCACAAAAAGGAAAATCAGCAGTGTGTGTAATGTGATATATAAATATAAACCTCAATGAAACATTATTATTGTGTTTCTTGTGCAGATTTTAATGTCTCA
>OMLM01021119.1:209706-221240 GCA_900302695.1 Helostoma temminkii | reverse complement strand
TAGTTGTTACAAAGAAAACATTTCCCACACAAACAATGCTGGAAAGCCTGTAACAGTAAGAAGCCAAGATGACAGAGAAGGGCAAAGAATAAAGACTGAATAAATCCCAGGACAAAAGAGAGGAGCTCATTTTATCTTTGTCATTGTACTATTCTAAAAGAGCAGTGCACAAATCAGAAACTGCCCACAACCGAATTCAACCCAACAATTCCTCAGAGCCACTAACAGAAAGACTGGGAGCATGACAAATAACATTGCCTGGGCCATAATACGGGGATAAAATTTCCTGTACTGAAGGCCCAGAAGAGAACCATCAAACGTCTTCGAGTAGTGACAGCAGCAAGTGGCCCAAGTTAATACTCCTGATAGAAATTAATGTGCTTACAATGGTGCTATTGCTTCCAACCGGAATTTATTTTAGATTGCCTACATTACTTCATCTGTCTGTTCAGTTGTTTTCCCTGGCTGGCTTCCTGATAAGACAGAGCATACATTCAGTATGAGAAAGAAAGCCTGTTTGTGCACTGGACACTAATTAATACAGTGCTCCGTTGGGAAAGTTGCCTGTTTGCTGCTCTACTGACAACAGATTCATTTATATAGCTGTTTTCTGCTTCTCCGAAGGCTCTTTTAATTGCATTTAAATTAGTCCTCGTTCAGTACGGAACAAGGACAGGTGCAGTGGTTGTTTAAAACCTTAAAACCTTAAAACGTGATTTTTGAATATATTATTATAACGTTGATTGACAGAGATTCTGATAGAAGATCCTACAAAAGAAATTTACATGCTTGTAAAGCCTTGTATGCATAATTGCAATTGCTACAAGTTCATAGCTGCTCTAATAATGCATCTTTAATGTCTTCTCATGGCATCTTTTCTCATGTCATATCATCTTTAATAAATGCATCTTTCTGTTTGTCCCTCTGTAGCAAAAGCGGAGCAATGCTTCAGGCCCTTAAGACACAAAAATATTGTGCCACACAATCTCTTCAGACAGTAGAGTTAACAAGTCACTGAGGGACATTACAGGAATTACTGCTTTAAGCCTTGGAAAAGCATGGCAGGTAGCTATTTAGATGGCCATGAAATGTCAGGATCAAGCTCTGCAAGACAACATAATATAGTAAGGACAAGGGGGCAGAAAGTAAGCTGACACAAGTAAAACTAAATTTAAATAGCTGTATATGCTCACGTAGACCACCGATCATTAGCATGTGTTTAATGCCATCTCCACTACAAAGGTCAATGTTTATAAAGCAATTAAAGATGTTTTTCAACCTTGATTTTTCCACTGAAGGTTGGTTTAGCATGCCCGTGCTCGACAATCATACAGTAATGTTTATTACTCAATGTGTATGATAAACATTCTCCTTGGGATAATGCATCCCATAAAAACCTGTTTTGTGCCTGGAGAAAAATAATAGAATAAGTTAGCTTTGAAAATACTTTTAGAGGAAAATTGGAAGGACTTGACAGAAAATTAAGGGAAATGTGTAAGCGAATATGATCTAGACAACAAGGGGGGGATTCCTGCAAAACTGAATAAACATGGACAAAGCAGTATGTATTCCTGCACAAAGGCCTTTCATTAAGTTGACTCAGAGTTGATGACAGCTGATTAAAAATGTGTTATGTGATAGACAAGGGCACACAGATGAGCAAATAATACAGGGCTCAAGCAACTTCAGCCAGTTCTGCATACATGTGAGGAAAAATACACAAACAGTAGTTTAGAATGGGTTTCAATGTATTTTGCCCACAATAACTATTTCACTGGGTCACAGAAGCCTTTACCTTTTGAAGCATATCTACTAAAACTTTTTTATATTGTATTCTATAGCTTTAAATCACAGAGGAGAAAATGTGAAGCTGGCCTTTAATGTTAAATCCAATTCATAGTTTATTATAATTGCAGTAACATTCTGGAAACTAACAAAAACTGCGGGAGAGTCATACGTTTAATCATTCAGCAATAGTAAAAGTTCGTAACTACTGTCAATTTGGACTTTCATAATTCTACATCCATTTGTCTTTGGAATCTGCAAAGCGAATATGCGCTGGAAACTCACACAAACACGATGAAAGTATACCGACATCACACATTAGACTGGGTGGAAATCTGAGCTCACTGTCAAGCAACAGTGCAAACCACTGAGCCACTATGCTGCCCAGTGAAAGCCACAGAAAGCCAGCTAGATAGTGAAATTCAACTGCAAGTCTTTTACACCTCGTGGGGTAATCTTCCTCCCTGCCAATGAGTCCATCTCCTGCCTGTCATAATGCCACAACTCTGAGCTGAGCAAACGTTTCTGCCTCCTTACTTTCTGTCATCCACGTCTCACCCCTCCTAACCCTATCTCCCTAGCACCCTCTCTTTATCTCCCTGCCTCATCTCTTTATCTCCTTCCTTTCTTACTCTCCATCTATTTCCATCCGCACTCTGTTCACAGTAAATGCTGTGCCAGCAGAGTGATGCCGAGGAAATGGCGCCATCCTCATTGAGAGAGCAAGCAGACGGATTGGGGGTGGTGCTAGAGGGATGTTCCATGACAGGTCCTGAAACCCAGCCATCAGACAACACACTGCAATTACACAGCTTCAGTAGATGGGATGCACAGCTAAGGCTCCACATTCACAAAATGATCTGTGATAAAATTATAGGATATAGACTCATTATTCCTCAAAACCCAAAAAATAATATACCTTTTGAAGATGGTCAGAGTAGGTTGGCAGAGTGAGGCAGTGCGAGCCATTATAACAGGCAGAGTAGGAGGAGGGGGGTTGGCACACAAGTCTGCTGGCCAGGCAAGAAGGCACACCACAGTTCATTTGAGGACTGAAGCTGCTCCTTTCCATCATTTAACTGTTCATTAATTCCAGCTGTTCCTAAGGGTTTCCTTGCAACTAAGCCTTGCTGCACTCTGTAAAATCTACCAATATCCCAACAACACACAGCCTATTCCAGAGCTCGGCTTAAAGATGACCAGCACCCTGCAGGATGTCTCTGACATATGTGATAATAGCACGCATGTGCTGCGTGCATATGTTGTTGACAGTTGGGATGTTTCTGCTGAGTTAGTTAATTGGTTGTGACTATAAAAGAGGTAAGATTAACATGGATGACTTAACACAGACTCTCAAAGTGTAGCTCATGTCTGCCCACATAGTGTTCTACTGAATGTGGGTAAAGAGTTCATTTTCTCAGAATTAACCTTGTCAAACTCCTGTTCTGCCTGCGGGAGATTTGTATTTCTATTGTAATTTTTCAATCAGAGATTGGGGAGAGTGTGAAATTTTAACATGCTTGTTCACACTCTACCCATCTCCCCCCATCTCTCACTTTTTTCTTACTCTTCCATCACTTACTCAGTTTTTTTCCACTTTCACAGTCCATTTAGAATTTTAAGCAGATTTCACCCACTCTTATGATAGGATTGAGTCTGGTGTGCAGTGTTTGTGAGTGTATACAGCAAGCAAGTGTGCTTGCTGTATCAACCCAAGCACACTCCACACTGCAAGAGTTCTGCTAGGTTGAAATTAATTACAGAAACTGCTATGCACACACCAGCTGTTATAAACAAATGCAAATACATTTCCATTTCAAACAGCCTCCCTTGTATCACAGCATACAAAATACTGTAAATCTTCTGTGTGTTTACCAAAAACTTTAATCATCAAGCTGTGTTAGTGATCATATCAAAAACTTTACTCATGTAAACCCAGTTTCTGAAAATCATGATCACAACTCTTTTAGCTGTGGTTTAATTTTTTTGTGTATATTCTTTGTTTGCTGTACGTCTTTCAGTCCTAACTGCATCACACATTAATAACCCCATCCCACTTAGCCAGTCTGTTTTTGCTCTCAGAGAAATTCTGAAGATTTTAAGAGTTTGGGAAAAAAAGATAATCAAAGTCTACAAAATCAACTCAACAATTCTATGCTTTAAGACTGCTATGATGGTGTATGGTGTGCATGTATTGATAAATCTATGTGGATTTGTGGGCCTACTGAATGATGATGTGAATAAAAATTCATACAATTTATGGCTAACGAAAAATGTTAAGGCAAAAGGAACCAACAATGGGGACCCTCACAGCTAGCAGACAACTTAAAAGGAAGATAAAGATGAAGTTTACATGTCTAAAACGGGACATATACTTTTAAAAGACCACACGACAAAGCAAAGCAGTTTTAAAGCCAGGCAATCAGCCTCCCTCACCTGTTACTCCAATGACACTGCATCCTTAAATGCTCTTACCTGTCAGCTCTAATCGAGAGCCATTTTGTAACACAAACACAGGGACTGCAAAGTTTATCAAAAATGTTTCTTCCCAGAGAACATTATGCGGTTATTATAACAGGACACTGTTCCTCAGAGTGATTCGTTATTATCACACTCTCCATAACAAGGTCAATAATCCAATAGGCTTTGAATGCTGACAAGTAGATCTGTCACTATTCAAACAATCAAGGTATGACCGTGCCATATGATATATGGACTATCTATCTACTGCAAATATTTTTCCATTTTATATTTTTATTCCACTACATTTCCTTTGGGAGTTTTGTACTATTTACCCTACTGCACTAATTGAAGAGGTGTAGTTACTGGTTACTTTTCAGATAAAGACTGGATGGCAGCTGGACGAATCTTTGATTCCAGGCAGGTGTATTCATGACAAGAAGGAATCACTGATTCAATATGACACAGTAGCAGCACAAAACAATGGACTGCAGACTTAGTTGATGCCTAGTTTTGATCCTACTGTTATCCAATACGATCTGATGAGGACACATTTCCCTCACATTCCTGACAAAGACAGTGATTGATTGTAATGTTGATTCTAAGTTTTATATCAACTTTCTTTACTATAAGGTAGATAAAAGAGGTTTAAACTTTACAGATGCCATGCAGCAAGGCATATTCGCTAGTTGGTCATGTGACCTGATGTGACAACTCCCAAGCCTTAGGAACTAACATATACCTAATTAAAGGAGTTTGATGTTAGTTTAATGCCCGCAAATAAAACACATAACAAAAGTAGCGTGAACAGTTTTTCAGCATCTGATGATGCAGTGAGGTGTTCAGGAACTGTACACGGTGTAGATCATTTGTGTTTTGGAAGCTCTCACATGTATTTTAACACAACCTGAACAGTGCATCAATTCAGCAAACAAAAGGATAATGGCAGCCACAGACTATTTTATGTTACCTCACAGTCATATTTCATTCTCACCACGTGCTTAATACCTTTCCACTCCACCAATGGTTCCTCTGACTGGTTATCTGTTCTGTTTTGAAAGAGGACAACCAAACTGCTTGAAAGGCCACCCTCCCTCGGCTATCCACCAAGCCTGCCCTGCCAATCGGCCATCCTGTTTCCAGACTGCACAGTCATTTCCCAGCCCAGTGGAGCAGCACTCCCTGACCTCTGCCTCGACCTCCGCCTCAACAGCCCAAGCTCCAGAACCAGCTCCAGCCCACAGATCAGGCTCAGGCCACCTCTACTTATTTATGAGCCATTTCACACAGGGCTGCTCCCATTAGAGACTCAGCCTTGGCCCACCTTACACGGCGCTCTCCTTGCTCTTAACAAACATTGTACACCACTAAGGCCAGGGTGACACAGACAGTGGTGGTGATGGGTGGGTTGAAGAGACCATTAGGTCTATCATATAACTACTGCCATACAGAGTTAAATAATACTTCAAACAATCTGGTCCTCCTAGCAAACCTATCACTCAACCTTGCACAATCTTTTATTACTGTATTACCTTTTGAGAGTTGTGATGAACAGCTATTTGACTATCCTTAGGGAAATAATCACCCACTGATTCAACTTAATGATGCACAGGAACTGATGGGTTATGCTTATTGGACCATAATTGGAGATTTCATTATTTCTCATTCATTTCTTCGGGCAGAACTGGTACTTTCAGCAGGAAACAAAGAGAAGGACACACAAAAATTTAAGCCTCTACAGCATGTAATTCATCTGACAGATTGATTCATGAAAGCATACAAGACTTTAATGAGAAACTCTGCGTATGCATGACTGAAAACAAGTTTAATCTGAGCTGGTAACATTCAAACACTGCAGGAAGCCAGTAAATATTAGGTTGTTTACTTTGCTTTAGAGTGGAGGTGACAACATTGACTTAAAGACCTTGAAGCAATTTTAAAAAAGGAGATTAAGACCCACACCCACCTGTGATTGTGACAAAGGCGTCGCCCTCCTCACCAAGTAGTGGGTTGAACAGTCGGCAGCTGTATGTGCTATTGGGCTCTAGCACAACCGTCAGCATGCTGCTCATCGTGAAGAGCCCTTCCTCATTGGCCACTACTGAAGTGGTGATATTGTCTGTGAGATTGCGCCCACTCCCATCCTGCCATATCACACTAGCCACGGGATAACCACCATAGGCCACACAAGTCAGGGACACCTCATCACCTGGCCGCAGGTTGGATTCAGGCTCCAAAGTGACCACTGGCTTGGAATAGGGTGCTGAGAAAAAGAGGAGGTGTACACAGAAAGAGGGGAAGGGGATGGTTGAGGATTCAGGAGGGAAGGAAGAAGAAAAGAGATAGAAGCAGGTGTAGAAGGAGAGAGGGAAGGGGAGGTAGGTGAGATTCACCTTGGGAACAGTTTGATATGATTCCCATTAAATTCTTCATTATATTTAGGAAGCTTAGCATAACACAGTGCTTAATATCACCCAGACACAGACAGCATCTGTTGCATATCCTGATGCTGCATTCTTACACTCCTGCTCTCTCCAGAGAGAAGCACTGAGCCACTCCCAGAAAGAATCTATGGTGCAAGCCAGAAGGCTGAGGTAGGCAGGCCTCAGAAAAAACTGGAAAGCTCAGAGATCTGGGAGAACTCAGGGTATGGCATGGAAAAGAACACCAGTGGATAGAGTTGAGAGATTCATCGCCAGGCTTGGCTAAAATCACGTTTCTCCAATCCCTTGAGCTAAAACAAGAGTACCAGGGTGGCTGGTGTATTCCCTAAACCAATCATGGCACAGCAAACAGTAGGGTGTTGAGGGCAAGATGGAATAAATTTGTCTGAGCTGCTTTTTGAAAAGCGGAGTCAACACAAAGACTTAGTGTGGTACACTCTAACTTTCTCAGCTGTCCGTTTGACGGACAGGCAGATTTCATCAAGGGCTCCTTTCCTTTTCCTTCAGCACAGCATTAGGTCTACAATGTTAACTGTGAAGCCTGGCTGAAAATAAAGCATGTTTAAATCTAATGTATAAAATAGAACCAATTTGTCACTACTGTAGATACTGTTTTCCCTGTCCCCAGCCAGGAGAAAGAAATGTTCATTAATGCCATCTACTGCACATCCACCCTTGGAGAATGTGGGAACAATCTCACAACAGATATAACAGTGTGAGAAGGAAGAGAAGGCACATAGTATCATTAAAAATAAATAAAAGGCTCTCAACTGTGAAGGTAGTCACACAGCAGAGAAGATGTTAGTGATGGCTGATTGGCCGTAACAACAGCTAATAATCAACATCAGCAGATATTGACCATGACAGAGACCACAATCAGAGGTTATTGACCAAAAACATCTCAGCAGCCCAGAGGAAACTGTTTATCACTTGTTTATGTTTGGTGAGAGAATAATCCTAATCACAGTCTAGAATTATAAATGTTCAATATTTTTTTAAGTTTATATACACTCACTGGCTATTATATTAGGTACACGTGTATGATCTAGTGCAATTCAGTAAAGCAACTCTGCTTTTCTGCTTCTCTACTAATTCAACTTCTACAAGGTTATAATTTCTCAGTGTATTATATTAAGAGGTGTTTCTAATGTTTTGCCCACCTCATTTACATAAATATGTCTACAATGAGCAAATTAACTAGAAACAATATAAGCATTGTGTACTTTCTACGTATGTGTGAATCCATTTCATGTGTGCCACTGTCCATGTTGATCTGTTTGTTTCTACGTGTTTCACAGACGTCACTGTCTGACTCACCGGCCACCTGCAGCAGCAAAGCAGCACTGCCATAGTCTTGCACCCTGACAAAGCAGGTGTAGCTGCCTTCATCAGCCACTGCCACCCTGCTCAGCAGGAGCGAAGCATTGCCCAAGGCCAGCTGGGAGTGGAACAGGCTGGTGCGGTTGGCAAAGCTCCTGGCCTGGTCCGCCAGCTGGTCGAGTCCTCCTGAGTATCCATGCACGCTACGCTTGGTGTCTGTCAGCTGCCAGAAGATGCTCAGATCAGACAGGTTGATGGGGCTGGCGTGGCTGAAGGAGCAGTTGAGTATGGCATCCCTGCCGTGCAGCGCCACGACTGGCTGCTCTGGAACTTGCACTTCCATCACAGCTACAAGAAAAGAATTGGGACATATGAGTGGTGTAATTAAGCTGGAAACACCCTTAATCTAAATGATCTGCTAAGTTAAATACGTTTGCTAAATCTCAGAAACCTCAACTGTGCAAAATGTATATAAATATCACCCTTTTGTAGTCTAAAAGTACCATGTGGCTCAGGTCTAGTATAAACCTATTTCAGAAACAACCACTTTGTGCATCATAGTAACAGGGAGTTGGTGAGATGGGGTAGAAGAGGGGGGATCTGGAGGTAAGCATTAGGATTTTGTTTGTGTTCCTATAGGCTTTTCCTCTTGGAGATGGCTCGCAGCAATGAAACTCAGCAATGGTAGCAACAACATCTGTATAGCCTTAGTTAAATCATAAATCTGGTAGGGAGAAATAACTGCAGCAAGATTCCTGAGCGTGTGTTTTCATGTGGGACTGAAAAGTGACTTTGCTTCTTATCACACACTTCTATTCAAAGGCTGCTGATTTTGCAGTGCATGTGTGCATAGGCCTCTGTGTGTGTGTGTGTGTGTGTGTATTGTTTGTCTAGACTAGGCCAAGAGCAAAGAGTACACTGCATAATCATTCGGGATTAGTAACCATCTCAGGCAGTCCAGAGTACATCCATAGTATTCTCAAGAGTCAGCATTCTCCATTGATCTCTGTCTGCTCTTAAACAACACTGAGACACTCATCAGCATCACAGAGGAGAAAAAGCCAGTCCAGCCCCTCCAGCAATACACTCGACTTTATGCTCAGCACCTCTAATTGTTATAATCACAGTGGCATTTTAGCCTCCTCACCCCTTTTTGAGCTCTATCTCACAGCCAGTGTCAATGTTGGAACACTTTGCTATGAAGGATGTTTGAGGGCTGCAGAGGTGCAATAATTGCTTTCCCTATTAACAACAAACAAGTCTTTCATCTGGGAGGGTTCATATATGAATAAGTAAGTCAAGGCAGACCTATTTTCAATCACATTCAACCAATTCCAACAAGGTAGACACCCCGCATCACACCCACACCAGCCTGCTCGTCTGTAGGAACAGTGCCACCTACAGTCTGAGCTCACATGTGCAGTCCAATGGGACAGGTTGGGACAAACTGAATTTCTCAAATACTCACAGAGTGTTTTTTTTTCATTAAATCAAATTCATTAAATACTTATGATGATTATGAACTGTTTAAGCTTTGGGCGTAAAAGCAGACCGAATGTTTGCCTTCACCAATATTACATCAAAGAAAAAAAGAAATATCATGAAAACTGGGTGTTGCGTATATTATACAAAATTATACTCTACCATTTATGTGTCAACAGTTTATGTGTTAGCCTCGCTCCCTGTCTTCATTGGAATGAAAATCCAAACAATTATGATCTGCAGCAAATCAAACGCCATCGCATGGCTTTGTTTTGCGTCCTCTACGTACGTACCTTTGCTGTAATTAATAGCTCACTAGTGCTTTTGTAGGAATGGAGGGTCAGTGACAGCCCTCTCCAAGACATGCATGTTAAAGAAGGAGAAGAGAGAGCAATGAAATCACTCCCCAAGCAGCCTGGGATGACTACCCCCACTTAGTTTATACAGGAAGGGGGAAGGGAAGAGGGGAACACAAGTAAGAAAGACAGACCGGCATCAAGCTCACAATTATAGATAATACCTGAAAACAGGCCAAAGAAGAGACTGTGGTGATCAAACACTGAACCTAAACATAGACCAAAGCCACGTCAGAGAGGAGAGACAAATCTTCAACTCACTCGTCCTCTTTCACTCACAGCATCTTTAACCGGTGACCTACCACTTGCTCTTGCACCTTGCGAGGACACAGCTCTACACAGGGACCTTGTGCTTTGTGACTTTGACCGCATTTGAAAAGAGAACTAAAGGGGAGCATTATGCATTCCATCAAGGGAGGGGATTGGACAGGAGAGGAGGTCAAGCTGAGTAGGCTGACGTCATGGAAAGCACACATCTGATGTCCTATTCGTCAGGGGTGAAATACCAAGAGCCAAAACGAATCACAGCACACGCTTTTGATCTGTTGCTGTTTACAACAAACAGCGTGTTATGCATGGTATCTGACGAGTATCTGTTTGATCGTCTCTTCTCTGCTTTGCTCTAAACCTGAAAAAACATGCTTTCTCCATAGAGATAAGTGTAAGTAGGAGAGGTTAAAAATTGTAATGCAAGTGGTCTTCGGTGAGAGGGCTGGGTCACGCCTCATAGCCAGATAGATGAAGTCCTCTTAGAGAGTAAAGGGAATCTAGTCTCTTCCTTCACCCTCTCCATGAAGATATGTTCAGAAGCCATAGAGGGAAGCCTGGGAGATGCCAGGCTGTGGGGATTTACACACTGCACTTTGTGTTTATGGGCCTCGGCTCTGTTTGAGTGCCTGCAAGACAGAGACGGGCACTTCTACAGCAAACATGAAATGAACTCATTACAGACTTTGTAGGGCTGGCAAGGGGCCCCCGTTTTGTGAGAGACACAGGGCTAGCTTGAAAAGACTGCAAGTGACCTTCACACTGCTACCATTACCTACCACCTTGTCACTAACACTTTCTTCCATCCTACGTTTTTTTAAGTGTACAAGATATTGGTGCTGATTAGCTTTTATTTAATAGATACCAACTATGCACATGAAGTGAGCACGGAGGTTGAGTGTGAGACTGAGAAACAACAGATCAAGAGGATCACAGCTTTTGTAGGCAGAGTGGTTGCAGGATGACACACAAGACTGCTGGTAAATAAAAACTAGTGATGTCTCACACGACCCTGTCAGATAGAGACGTACATAGTACATGTGCAAGACAACTGAACAGGAATCATTACGCCTCAACAATCTGTATAGCAGGCTGCCATACAGTTAAACAAACTCAAAAATAATCTTGTGCCGCTGCCTCCCCTGGGTGGGAAAAGACCTAACTTAAAGAGGGAAAACTATATGAACAGTATGCTTTATGCTGAATCACACGTTTAACAACATTTTTTGAAAGATGATTGAAACATTACTATTTCAGTAATTGACAGGCATACATACGCTTTCAATGACAAAGGCCTGTAATAATCTTGAGTGGTTATCAGTAAGATATACAGAATATCTATCTGCACCATAGCTGCTAAAATAATCTGTTCAAAATAGTAATAGTAATAATATATAATAATATATATGATTTTAAAAAG
>OMLM01021119.1:165357-195917 GCA_900302695.1 Helostoma temminkii | reverse complement strand
AAAAACCATACTTGTATAGTATTTCTGAACATACTGTTGTTCATTCTTCTCATGCTGGTACATTTACAAATGGCACTTACTATACTGTCTTTTCCACACACTTAGGTGTATAAAATGCTAACAAATAAAGAGTCCCTGGACCAGATCATCGTGGCCACACCAGGGCTCAGGTCAGACCCTATAGCTCTAGGTAAGACCTGCTACGTTTTACTGCCACCATTAAAACATCACGATGGAATGTAAAAGTGTTTAAATAGCATAACGTTTTCCTTTAATCCTTTCAGGGGTTCTCCAAGACAAAGATCTCTTTGTGCAGTTCACAGACCCCAACATGCTGGATATGTGAGTGCGATCTGCCTTTGATACTGACACTGATTTGGCAAAAGAACATACACACAAGTGGAAGTTCATTTAAACTAAAATCTACACTTCGCTCTTCGTCTCATAGATTAATCAGTTCACACCCAGCACTTGTCAACGCCATCATCCTGGTCCTGCACTCAGTGGCAGGCAGCATGCCCGCTCAGTCCAGTAGCAGCTCGTCTCGCAACGTCTCTGCCAGTTCCTACAGTGACATGCCAGGTAAACAAAACATGTGGCTCTGAGGAAAGAGATGATTAATTCATTAATATTTTGATACAACAGACGGCTGCTCATTAAATAGTGGTCAGAAAAACTTTTATTTGAATTGATTCACCTCTGGTAGGTTATTGCTTAGATTTTGTCTCCTCTTCATACTTGTGTTTTCGATGTCAGGCATCAAGTCATGTTTGGTTGTGGTTTGATTTTCAGAGCACGAACAAATAATTGTGATTGTTTTGTGGCAGGAGGCTTCATGTTTGAGGGCATGTCTGACGATGAAGAGGATTTCCAGTCTGTGAGTCATTCTGATTGTTTCTCAACATCACCGATCATAAACGGAATAATAAATGATGCTAATGGGTTTACTGTGTTTGCGGCTGTATGCAACAGGGCAGCCCAGCAGGTCCTTCTAATAGAGCAGGGGTCTCAGCCGGAATGCGACCGGTGTCTCTGAGCCACAGTGGAGCAACAGGTCCCCGACCAATAACACAGAGTGAGCTGGCAACAGCATTAGCCCTCGCCAGCACTCCTGACAGCAGCGCAGTGACTCCCACAACAGCAAACCAGGTGAGAATCATTTACATTTTGCAAAAGATACACATGCACATGTGTAAAGTACTTTGGCTACTGCAGATAAACAAATGAATGTTTGTTCTTTGCTTCGCTGTCACTTCGTCTTTGATCTCAGACGGACCCCTCCAGTGGCGTAACACCCATGCCAGCGGGGACCCCTGTCAGTAACGATCTCTTCAGCCAGGCTCTGCAGCAAGCTCTGCAAGCCACAAACATGTCGACTCTACAGGTGAGCCTATGAACCGGCTGACTTCTGCAAGCTATACAGTTCGTGGTGGAAAAGTACTTATCAATAAGATACTAACTAGTCTTTTGTATGGAAGGTGTACACTGCAGCTGCAGATGTGAACACAGACAGGGAGTTCTTTGGATAGAAGACGATTCTTTGAATGTGTTTTTGTTTCGCTAGGGCCGCTGGCAGTCCCAGATGCAGCAGCTTAGGGACATGGGGATCCAGGATGAGGAGCTGATGCTGAGGGCGCTGCAGGCCACAGATGGTGACATCCAAGCTGCCCTCGAGCTCATATTTGCTGGAGGCCCAGGACTCTGAGCCCATACCCCTCAAACACAGGGCTTTATAGATGGGGCAGCTGCTTAAGGCTCATCATCATTCTGCCTAGAAATTATAAATTGTGGCTTTAGATGTAGTGCATACAATTCATCATTAGTACTTTATTTACCGTTAAATACACATATATACAGTGTTGTGTCAATTGAGCTCCACAAGAGCCACGACAGCATTTTCTTATTGATGTAAGTACATTTCTAATAAATTCAATCATTCTAAGTTCATCAACTCTTGAGTTTGTCTTGATGATATTTGATGGGTGACATTGACTGTTAATACATTTCACTTGTTTGGGCAGATTAAATTATATGTGTGTGCATAATGCTGGCAAGCAGACATTATCAGCAGTATGAAGTATGGTCTACCAATACTGCATTTACTCGTAATTCCCCTATGTGTACACTAGATGGCAATGCAGTAGTTTATTTCTGATCAGGCATGACTGATCATCACTGACCATCCATCCCAGCATTCATATTAGTTTTAAGATCATGTTCTTGATCCTCTGTGTTGATTAATTGTTGTTACATTGTGTTTTTTTTTTTTTTTTGTTACATGCTCTCATTTTTCAGAGAACTTGGACAGCCTGTAACATAAAAAGCCAAGATAAGATGAGAGCTTTATTAGCATCCTCTGAGATGTCACTGCTCTCATCAGGGCATTGTTACCATTAGCTGAGCCGTAATTTTCCGCCAGCCTTATTACAGACGGCTACATTTGCTTTGTCTCGTTGTCTCCCATCTGGGTATTTTAGAGGAGGACATACTGTGTGCCCCCCTCTGATACCTACCATTCTGCATCTACAGTAATTGCCCTGCTTAGTTTTATTACTGCATGTGTGAATGTGACAGCTCAATCAGTGGATTGCCCTTTCATGAGCACAGCACCCAAACAGTGCTTTGTGTCCGTCTGTCCCTATTAACATTTTATATGCATGCACACCTGCGGGCAATTTCCACCTCCAGCTGCCTCCAAGGGTATTTTAAATATATAAATTTTAACTGTACTGAGGGAAACAGTGAGAAAGAGCCAATAAAAGTGTCATTGTCTTTCTAGCAAATTAAAATGCAGACAGATGATGAAATTCTGGGAAAACTAGAAACAGCATACTGTTACTGGCATCCCAGTGGTTTCGCATTGAATTCAAATCTAGACGGGTCATTTTTGTTGTGCTTAGCTGAAATCAGATCATACATAAAATATTGTGTATTTATTACGTTTGACTACAATATTCAACTTATCAACTTTGGCTTTTAGGATATGCAAAATAATTCATCATGTGTAGATGTCATAGAAACACATTGTCTTATGCAGTATAGACAAAACGTTCTAAACTATTTATTTATTTCACTAAAATCATAGGAAAAAAGGTGATATTGGCATGACAATAAAATACAATAAAACCCAGCACATGAGAGAAAGAGAGGTGTTTTTTTTGTTGTTTTTAAAGGGGCAGGAGCAGCTGGTTACACTTACCATTACAACTGAACCACAAACTTTGAAGAACACAGAAGGAATGAAATAATGGCAGAAAAGCAGTAATTTCTCTTTGTCAGTTTCCATCTGCAGTTCTATTTTATTGTTGAGATCAATATAGTCCCTCTTCCCTGGGCTTTGTCACAGCGATCACAGTGTGCTAACGCGGCACATGGTCGAAGAGGTTTTGAATACTTGTGAAGAGTCAAGCTGTTACATTTTGTGTGTTTTAATTTTTCTAAACTTACCTCAGTGGCATATAGATGCATGCACAGTATCTGCAAAAACCCTCCTCTGAGCACGAACAGGAAACAGCTTAAACAACTAGAACATTGCGTCCTAATGAATCAAGCCTGGAGCTTTGAAGCTGGCGCCAATCTGCCCAATTACTCCCACGGTGACCTGGGATGCAGGTAATGAACAAGGTCCTGCACCATGTCATTATGGGCAATATACGATAAACCAACAGAAAACATCAGTTCCAGACCTTCTGAAATGGTGTGAAAGCTCCTCTAATCAAGCCTTCACAGACAAGCACAACAATATCAACACTATTCTCTCCAGATGAAATCCTCTGACGTGCCAGAGCAGGAGGAAAGAATAGGGTTGGTATAATGCCCTCCATCTGCTTTGTCTTTCTGAATGGAGGCACCTCACATGCTATTAACATAAAGTCTGTTACCTGAGATTGCTTTCTGCCTGGCATGACTGAGCGGAATATGAAATGAGCTTCTGGCAGACACAAGGCCATTTTAGACTCTTGTGGCCCATTCATTGCTTTCAAGTCATGCTTTTATTCTTCGGCTTCTTTTTCACCACTCTTTGTCCACAGAAGGTTCTTTGATGCATTTCATCCCAGGTGCTTTAAACCTTGATGGAGTTTCTCTGGAGGAGAACAGTGCTGCAGCGGAGGGAGAGGCAAAGATCATGCAGAAACCACAAGGGGCGGGGTGTGGTTCAAATGGAAACTTAAAATAGCAGCTTCTTGTTTTGACTGAAGTTGTGGTTTTGATTGAGTTGGCTGAGATAAAGAAAATCAAACACCAAAATGACTTGTGGAGTAAGAAAAACATAAAAATCTGCAACAACAGATTCAGTTTCACTCTTTTAATACACTTATTTACTTTTGCACAAAGTAAATATTGGCCTGTACAGTAGCTGCCAACGGTTCACTCACTGGCTGGCTGTCAGTTACAGTACAATCCAAACCAGAGGTGTGTGCATTACAGAGACTCCATGTTCTGCCTTCTGCAAACACGTGCTCAGTGAAAATGTTGTTGTCAAAATGCAAATTTTGTAAATGTGATTTTAGGGTAAGAGATTAGGGAGTTTAATGTTCAAAACTGCCTTCAAAAGCACTGAGTGCTGGACTCTGAGCAATTTGTTTACATGTCACAGTAACACTGGTGTTTTGTAAGTATGGTAGTGATGTGTCTGGCTGCATCCACAGTCATGGTGAAAACTCTAGTGCAAATAGTACAACTTTCATAAAGATGTACTTTTGCTTCTCTGCTCGCTATAGGATTTATAATAATTATTATAAAAACAATAAATTATTGTTATTATTTGTTACTTTTGTTGTTTGTCAAAACCACAATTTATAGGTTTACTGGTATTTGTCTGTCTATATACATATATATAGTATAGTACTATATGTAATTCTAAAATAATTATGGGGAAACAGAGATTCATTTGCTACGCTTCCAGCTGATCAATTCAAAATAACTGCTACCTTGACAGCAGGTCATCTGCATGTAAAAAACATAATATATTTTATAATATTTCAGTAATAAATTGACGTTTCATGGTGAAGGAATACACTATTTATCCTGTAATTAGTAGTACCAATGTGCAGAGCTTTTTCTCAGAAAATCCATTTACAGATCTATAAAAGTGTATTATCACTGAAATGTCCTCCTGTTACTTGAGGCAAAGACTTCATTCAAATGCTAAGAATCATATATAATTTCATAAATTTTGTGAATTTGAGAAAAATAGCTTTCACGCATTATTTAACTATATTAAAAAAGAGTCTGAGGTGTGATTACTGCAAGGAAGGAACCTAACTGTAGGAAACATGGACAAGCAAAATTTAGACATATCACGCCACTGTTTGACAAAGTGAATCGATAGAGAACCAGCACTGGAGCATTGGTTTTATAAAAGCTCGAGCATTCTGCCCTTGACTCAAGCAATGGTCGCTCTTCACTATTTATCGAAGGGCTTCACCATGGTAACCAGTGACGGTGAAGATACATGAAGGAGCTTTTCTCTTACTACATAATTACAGACTAAGTTTGCTTTTATTGTAGTTGTTCTGTGTAAAAAAAAGAAAAAGAAAAAACGGAATCAAAACATTAACTCATAAACCCAACTTTATTTATTTTGAACCTCGATGCCTCTATGTCCCCACACAATACATTCAGTATATACATTTGGCCATGAGGGACTGTACAGAGATATGTTATAGTAGTGCATACATATGTGGCACAAAAATGTACACAAAAGAAACTCAAACATGCCACTTTACCACAGTAAAGTGAAACAAAATAACACACAGGGCAAGTCAATGGCTGATGGCTGCTTACACCAGTTCACACTCACACTCACGCCCACACAAACACTGTTTCATGCATGCACAACTGTGTGTACACACACACACACACTTTAAGACACTTCTGAGGGAGGAGAAGGGCTCTTTCAGGTTCTCATAGTAGAAATATATGAATGTGAATCTGCATCTGCTGACTGCAGTAAATCCCTCCCCCTGTCAGAACACCCTCCCCTCTGTATCTCCCTTCTTTTCTCCTCCATCTCTCCTGTATTCCCTTTCTTCAAAGCTAAGACCTCTCTCTAGGCAGTGTGGCCATCATATGCAGGCTCTTTCCCCTAGTAGAGACATACTCAAGAGCAGCAGTAACTAAATAAAAAGCCTCTACTGTTTAAACAGGGAACATTCTCAACATAAAAGATTCCTCACACATATAGTTTATTTTAAATTTGCATTTCTTCTTAGAATATCTTCTCACAAGGAAATACATAGGTCCACTTCAAAAACATACCATTCCCTAATAAAGCTGTAACGATTGCCTCATCACATGAACAAACACCCTTACATGACATACAGCAATTGTCAGATGACATCTGCCTGCTCATTTACTGCACCAACAAAATAAACATCCGTATACTTCCCATTTGCTGCAAGCTACTTTTTACTGATCAGGTCATTCTGTTGATTACTCCTCTTCCATGTGGACATCTTGTACCATCGCATTTGTCATAAACATTTGAAGGCATACACTCCCAGTGTTTTCCTTTCAGTGACTGCAGTTTATAGTTGCATAGCACATAAGGGGGATTAACAATAAATTAGTTTGACGTTTGGCATGTATATATATTGGTCATGGTTGCAAAAGTCAGCTTCTAATTCCTAGTGTCATTTTCAGCTTGGACCAAACAACCTAAATTTCCATTTTTACTTGAAGTTGCTCATTAAACCACCAACCAAATGATTTTTGCAACTCATATGACAAACTCATCGTACAAGCATTAGGCACTCTCATTAGAATCACTGCATGGTCTGGATACTGTTGTCAAGTCTGCACATTCTTGCTGTGATTAGTCAGCAATATTATTTGCTGTGGGCTGAATTTTATTGGGTTTGTTACAACAAACTGCAGACAGCAGGCCACAAGACAGACATGTCATTTAAAAGATTTGCTAAAATCAAATGTGGTTTAATGAGTAAATACAAGAAGAAAGGCCAATTAGTGACTCATGAGGCTGAATTCTAGTTTCTTGAGTCCTGGGGATAAAAAAAAAGGCTATGACAGCCAAAGACGTTCAAGCAATAACCGTCAGCAGTTTGTACCAACAGGGTTAAACGCACATTTAAAATCTGTGCACCCATTTGCATACAAAAACCGTACACATGAATGTGTTGGACACATGCATACTCACATTCACCCATGTATGCACATCTATTAGTAAAGGGTAAATGACACAGAGATTTTAAGTGGAAGCATGACGGGTTGAAGGTAGGTGGCTCTCTGGTCCGACCGTCTCTCACGTGAGGCTCGACAATCCTGTTGGTCAGGAGACACTGTGACCCGTGTCCCCAAGTCAGGCCACTGAGGCAAACGTGCATTTAGCAGAACTGGAAACAACAAAAAACCAAAGCACCACAGCAAAAGAGTCTGGAGTAGTCCCAAATAACACGATCACGTCGGCACAGAACAATGAGTGTGAGGGGGCCGAGTGGCGATCACAAGAGTAACACATCAGTAATAATTATCCCAGAATAAATTACAGTCACAGAACAATCATTAAAAGCAGAATTGGAAATTAGCTGATGTAGCAGACTGTTTTGACCCATGCATTATAAGGCATTAACCAAATATTTGTTACTGACATCACACAGTATTATATTAGTGGCTATACATACAATTGCTGATTTGGAAATGTGTTTTTTTCTTTGTTTGTTTTTTTCTTTGCTTATTTTTTTATGAAAATGTTTTTTATAAAAAAAAAATGTATTAACAAAAACATATAACCAATGATTAAATTTTAAGGGAATTGGGAATGTCGAAGGGAGGGCAGATCGATGCCTGCAATCCCATTGTACCTATTGATCTGTAGATGGGCGCATGAAATTGATTTTTTGAGGTAGACAATGCAGGCATATTTCATTCTCCTGATGCAAAGCCATTCTAAGCAGGGGTAGTGGGGGTAATTTGGTCCATTTAGACAGGCTCTGGTCTCCAGCCTCAGCCAATTGTATTGTATCGGATGGGTCGACCCATCCATCATGCATTCCTGTCTGTCTTACCACTACGGTACTTGCACTGTTTTTCGTGTGATACACCCACTCAGTGATGGATAGCAGACAGCATGCACTATGACAAGATAGAGAGATCAGTCTGCACAGCCCACAGGTCCGTTGTCTCCGTGCAGCTGGGGACACACCATTCATACAGACCAGTTTATTCAATATCCTGGCCACTGTATCGGCCCCAAGTGGACAATTTCCCTCAGCATGCCTCATAAATGTCACTTCCCTTACACAGTTCTCACAATCTTCAGGTCCTCTTACAAACAATTACAGTAGAGCCTAAGTCAATAGAGCCTAACCAAATGAGAAAATCAGACCAACCTTTTCTTACCCACTTGTTGTGATGTACACTCTTAGGAAAATTAAAAAGCATGTTATGAAAAAGGTACATCCCAGTGACAAATATTTCATTGTTGTACCTTTCTTTTCTTTGAGTGTTAAGTGCTAAAGGAAGTCAGCTTAAGAGTCAATGTTCATCAAATAGTAAGTCTTTTATGTATAGAAGTGGGTGTCTGTCATAAATAAAATAAAATAAAATAATATAACCAAGACTTCTGCAACATTTAGTCTGCTTGTAGGTGACAGTATGCAGTAGGCCTTCAGGTCTTGAATCAATCTGCCAGTGAGGTGAGTCAGGACCAGCAGTTTGGGAGGTTTCATCATCCCATGAGCCTTTAGGGCTTTGTCCAGAAAGACAGGTAGAGTAGAGCCACAGGGTGGCCCAGTGAGTACTGCAGGAGCTGCTGACTACAGATGACCCAGAGCACTATAATGTCCTAATGGCTACAGGGTAAAGCAGGGACATGTGTTCAGCTCCCTTGATGGGCAGCTTGCGACTGGAGTAGAAATGGATGATCTCGGGCACACTGTCAAAAGGGCAGCTGTTCTGGCCCAGGATGTATTTGTTCTCCTTTGTCCGTGACAGCTTCATGTGCATGAAACCCTGGCTGCTCCTGGAGACAGAGAAAAACAAAAAAACATGAACAGAATACTTTATACATCTGTCGTCTAAGGTGATAATTTCCATATACTTATACATGATAATAAATGTGTGACCTAAAGGGAGCATTAATGAAATCTTCTGCTGATGATGCAACATGAAATCAAAATTATTATCACCAAAGCAGCCACTTCAAGCTATGATTTCTGGTTTTGGCTATGTGTACATAGTTTCATAGCTTTTAAGATATTTCAATATGGACCACAAAAGCGAACAACCAACAGATTGACATTCACCCCTCCCAACAGATCAACCCCACCTTACACACCATCCCGACCCTGCAACCCTTTTCTCATTTACTCTGCAGAAGTTGCTCCCTACAGCATGTGACAATGTTCTGAAAACTGGATTTCTTCTGATAACTTTGGACCTGTCTGGGGAGAAGACTAAAAGGCAGGTTGCTTAAGGTGCTGGGTTTCACATCCAGAGCATAAAGATGAGGCTAATGAACTCCCAGGGTAAATCACTTAAGCTACAGCAATAAATGCAAAGCAAATTAAAAGCTCCCTCTGTGTTTCTAGGAGCCTTCGATCAATACATTTTACATCTTGCCAGTAATCTTAATCCTTAGAATAGAAAAATACTTTTTTTGGAGTTAAGTGATGCAACAGTGGGATTGAACAAGGCACTGATAAAGCACTAATGGTCCCTACAGTATATCCCACTGTAAATCTGCTATTTTGATAATCTGCTGTTAGAAAGTACATTAACATTATACTGTAGCTTTTTAAATCAGCAACTAATGTTTCTACTAAGTTATATCGCTGCAGGCTCCTACACTATGCACTCACTTGGTGCAAGTGGGCATTATGACATGTCATCAACTTAATGTGCACTGGTTCTTTGTGGGTCACTAAACTCTCTATTATTACTTTATATGTTTTTTTTCCCCAAATCTCATATGTAACCACTGTTGCTGAACTGCCAATGAGTGACAAGAGTGAGGGTAGTAACACAAGTTTTCAAATGCTACAAGGAAAAAAAAACAAGCATCACAGCCATTGTTATGAAAATTTTACATTCTGTCTGTGCCATGGTGAGGAATAGGCTGACTTCCACAAGAATTGTGGATATGTACGCACAAGGTGAAAAATAGTCACTACTTTATTATATGAGCAAAACCTAGATGTGAAAAAAATGTATTCTGACAGTGACAGACATAAATACACATATTTATTCATAATTTTTCATCACATGCCATGCACCTCTTTTCTATGTAATATCTGTTTGTATTTCTGATTATCTTGAGGTTTGATTAGCAGTCATACACACAAATGAGGTAACCAGCAAAATTCATGTTTTTGATATCACTGAATACATTCCCACTGTAAATATTTGCACATATTTGGGGTATGATGATTATCTGCGACAAGCAGGAGCAAGAGTTGTGCTTCAGGCACCTTAAACATAAGGCAAGTCCATTCTCTACTCATCTTGTGACGTATGTGTAAAACTAGTAGATGAGTTCTCTCCCTTATGCACAGACAGAAACTGACACAGAGATAAAACTGAAGTGGAAAAAAGCAAAGAAGATACAGGGTTCAATTTAAGGCCATCTACCATCTAAGAAAAAAAATTATAAAGGATGATGGCTTTCTGCACGCTTATGCTTATTTCAACAGATGGGACTAATCCTTTTTAGATTACTATGATGATGATAGTTACAGAGATATAAATAAATATATGAAGCTGTTTTATATTTTTAATAAGTGTGCTAAGTTGGGAAGCTGCAGGCTAAAGTAAACACAGCTATCAAACTTCTCCATGCCTCTTGCCTTTGATATTTGAGCATGTCATAAACAAGTTCATCATGATTTGAGAAGAGAAAAACAAGATTCCCTTGCCAACAGTCTTTATAATTATAACATTTTGCAGGTGGTACCAGGACTGCACATTGTGAAAAATCTTCCCTGCAATGTGAATTTGATGAATCTTCATGGGAGACAGGTGTTAGGTTACACAGAGCAACACCTAGAGAGACACACACATCAATAGCATCATTTTCTGATTCCCAACTGATTTTACAGTTGGCGTTCATGGTTACCATGTTACACTCCTGCAGAAGCAGAAAACAGGACAAAAGCCTTGCAGCAAGGCTGGTTTTAAAAAGACAGGCTGTTGCACTGTTATCATATCATTGTGTTTGAGGGCTTCTATTGTTTAATACGTATTAATATCACTGGGGAAGTCAGCTATTCTTTATTTATTGAGGTCTATGTCTTTGATTTGAACCTTGTAGTCTTTGGAGTGGGAATAGCCTGACACCAATCACCGCTTATCTCTACCTTAAACATATTGGATTGCTCCATGAATGATGCTCTCAGTGTTATGATTCTATGGCACTAGAAAAAGGCAAAGCCATCTGCCAAAAGATAACGATCCTTGGCAGAAGCTATGACCCTTTTAAGCCTTACTGTGCACCAGACACCCTGTGTGCCCATTCATTCAGCTTAAGAAACAAAATCTGTCATCTACAGTATTTTCAACCTGGTTGATAGACCAAGCAAGAACACTGACAAATATTTGCTGTTTTACTCTTCGTTACATTGTATAAATAATCTGCAGAATACTGGTTATGTGTTCTATACATTAATATGTATTCTCTGCATCACATAAAGGAAAGGAAACCTTTCTAACCATGACTAACCATAATATTACAAAAATGAGACCATAAAGGGACAACGTGCAGAAGAGTTAAATGGCAGATACAAAAACCTGTGTGTTTTCGATTGATTTAGTTTCCACTTGTCTGTGCTCTGGCATCAGACACATTCTGTTGAATAGATTTTCTTCTTTCACTAACATTTTTTCTGCTCGGGCAGTGGAAGCTGTGCAGAGCTCTCTTGTGAGGTGAGACACAGGATGGCTGCACTCTGACAGACTTGTGCAGGGTTTAATATGATTCAACCCCCTAAAAGGGTTTCTCTACATAGAGAAAAAAGGGAAAGGGGTGAGGGGCAGGTGGCAGAGAAAAAAAAAACTGAAAAAAGAGGCTAGCAGGGTACAATAGAGAGAAAATGCTTTCGGTCAGGCCAGAGTACTCTTGAGGCTGGGGGTTTCAGCAACGTCTGTCTTTATTAATAATGCAATACACATATGTGCCACCTCATGGCCTTATACATTTTTCAGCAACCTCAGACATAGAGGATCTTCACCTTGGGTTTCAGCTCATTCTCAGCACCTGCAGGGGGGACAAGCTTGTGTAAGCAGGCTGAACTCAAGAGTCACCTCTGTCTACAGTGTGGTGCCACCTGTCATTCCCTCAAATCAGCCTGCAGATTCTTTTCTAGGATTGAACTAACTGATGCCAACGGCACAAGACGTAAGGTTCTGTGGCACCCAGGAGCTGACTCACTCAAATGTGAAGAAGCAGAAGCCTTTAAGAAAAATTTTCTGTTCTAATGTTCAGCCCATTTCTTCTACTGCAGGAGCTTTCCTGGTCAGCAATTCAACTGGCATATACAGTAAGTTAAAATAAGAAATAGTCATTGACAAACCAAACCAGTTAGTTTAGTTAGTTTGTTGACAATGCTACTGAGGTACCTCTCCTTGGACTGGCTTGATGGGCACTTCTTATGTACCATACAACCAACCTGCTCCCACAGCTACTCAATAGAGATGAGATCTGGTGACTGTGCTGGCCACTCCATTATATAGACAGAATATCAGCTGACTGCTTCTTCCCTAAATAGTTTGTGCATAGTGTGGAGCTGTGCGCTGTCCTGTTGAAGGTTTGGGTTCTTTTGCCCATCTTAACAGTAGCTTTTTATTGACAAGTATGGTACAGATTGTTGTCTCTTCACTGCTGACATTGCGCTTGGTCTATTATAGGCACTTTTTAATGAAGCTGTCAGTTGAGCACCTGTGAGGTGTCTGTTTCTCAAACAAGACACTCTAATGTATTTTTCCTTTTGCGCAGTCGTGCACTGTGGACTCACACTCCATATGCTATTCCAGTTAGAGGCAGAAATAGACCTTTAAACACAGAACTAATGTTTGCTGGTAAGAGGCTTCTCTATACCTATAATATATATTTATATCTACTTGGGGGAATTAAAAACTTCTACACTGTATTTTGGATCAATATTATGTTATTTTTAAACACTGATTCTATTAAAAACAAGGACATTTCTATATGTCTGCAAACTTTAAAACTATAGTGTATTTCAACAAATGATAAACTATTTTAATACAAATTATACAAAAAAAACAAAAAACAAAAAACAACCAACTTGCTTATGCTGACAAAAAGACCATTTTAAGCTATGCTGCTGCCGCCACTGAGTCATAGAAATTATACTGACAGTACTGACAAGCAGCTGTTATGAGTGTTAGAAGTCATCTCACAACTTGCATTTTGTTTCTCAAAACCTCAACCTTTAAGTAAGAGAGGCAAGTATGTGGCAAAACGACTTACCACTTAAAGCTTCTTTCCATCTTACCATCCATGTTGCCTATTAGTGAAACACTTTACTTTGCTCCCCTATCATCTGCTCTAATAGTGCAGCTCATTATAAAGACTAGACTAGACAGCTGTGGGATGTGAATTAGTGTAACTACATGAATGGTAGTTAAGGTCATTAGTGAACATGGTTAAAACATATTAAATCACATAAAACTTTAAGATAAAATTCATTGCCTGTGTTATTGCCTCATTGAATTTAATTTGCTAAAATATTGAGGTACATATTACACCACCTTCTGGTCATATAGTTGTGATAAACTATATATGAATGCAACAATGATTAATTTAAAGATTTAAGGAAAATCTAAGGAGCTAAAACCTCTTCCATTAGGCATTTTACCCAAAACTGAGCCATAAACTGTTTAATTTTATGTATATCTATGTAATATCATTATAGGTTGATGTTCCATGATTGAATTATCACATTATCACTCAATTTATCAACATCATCTGTAGTATTGTGTTGATGGGCTTGGAATTTACTTATGTAGATTTTGCAATAGTTGGTAATTATGTTTGAATTAATACTGTGTGTACAGTACAGTGTGTTTTTTTTTGTTGTTGTTGTTTATTTTTTTAACAGCTGCCATTTTGTCGCTAGTTGCATGGAGAATTTTCTAACTAACTTTGTTTTTGTTTTTTTTGTAGTACTAAAAATGTATTCCTAGTCAGTGCTCTTTATTATATTCATCCAACAACTTAGTGCTCTTTGTTGTGTGTGTGGCTTTATTATTCTTTATTTGATAAAACCTGTGTTGCACTGGCTGTGTGTGAGGATTGTCTCCAGTATGTGTTTGTTTAGATTTGATATAGTAACATATTTAGTTTTGCTTGCCTGAATGTCATACTCATAGTGCGTGGTGTGTCATAACAAATGTGTCTGAGGTGTTTAGTACACAACCAGTTATACAGACATTTAGGCATTTAGTATCTTTTGTTTGTAGTCAGACAAAGCAAGCAGAGAGTGCACACCCCAGCAGTCAGGAGGTCACAGGCTTTTTGTCTGTCAGTAAGGCAGAAAAAGAAGCAGTCACACAAGCATAAACAGATGATCGTTCCCTCAGACAGGAAGTCAGACAGGCAGTCAGCTGTACAGTACAGTAGCATGAGGAAAACTGGAGCAGTGAACATCATTATGTTTCTCTGCCAATATATACAAGTCTTGAGCTAGATGAGTTTTGCTGTAATAACAAAGGCTAATCATGTCTCCTAGAATATTATAGTTTAAACTCATCTGAAGGTCATCATAGAGTTGTGAAGATTTTTTTTAATGTCATATAAGATTTCACAGCTAAAGCTTTCACAAGTGCTCAAGCAAACTTAAATTCCACACTTGGCTTTGACAAGTTTCAGAGTTACATGCTTTTATGTTTTTAATACTGCTGTGCTAGCACCTGGTTCTGACACCTGGTATTGAAAAATATTAAACCAAACCCACCACAGTTGCACATTCCTGTCAAAACAATGTGCTATGACCGCACTGTGGGCATTCAAGCTGAAGACGTCTCCACCAAATGTCAGAATAGCCTCAACCAACCAGAATGGCTCCTTTGGTTCTCTTGTGCTGGATGTAGCAGGGATCAGGGGTCGCCCCAAAGACGGGCATCATTAACTGAGTTGTAGGCACATCAGCAAATCAAGGAGGTGACAGCAACAGAGGGGTTAGTGCAGAGAGTTGAAGGACAAGGGACAGGCTGGATGTAGGTGGGAGACAGAGGTCAGAAATGTGAAAATTATAATACTATAACGGCAGAGTCAGCATACTTCTGGGGCACAGGTATGTAAGAACAAGCAAAATGTTACACTGGCCCACTGTGTGTGTTTCACCAGTAAGTATGAGTATCTGCTAAGAAACTTGTTTCCGGGTTCTGTGGACAAATGTCAGAGAAATATATCTAACTGACATTTGTTTTTTTGTTATTTGAATTTTCTGACTTTTTTTTTGGTCTTTCACCCAGCTGCCATGTGCACTTCTTATTATTAAATGTGTGCATTCTTACTTAAGAGAAAGGGAGTAGTCGTTCTTGCTGGTCTCACTGTTTCTCACAAGGTAGCTGGCCTCCTTACACAACCTGAGCAGAGACTCTGCATCTGTTCTGCTGATTGCTCCGTGGTACCAGCTAGATCAAATGATAAGAGAAAAGGAAAGTCTTTGAATAAGCAGGGACTAAGACATAGGGAGTGAGACAAGGGCTAAGCCCACAAATTTACATAGACTGCATAAAAATGCAGTCTATGTAACAATTTCAGACATGGCAAAACAACTACAAGAATCAACTCACAACTGGCTTTCCAGAGGCAATGTTGGGTCAATACGTTCCCCAAGAGAGGAGCTGCAGTGGTCCAGTGAAGCCATTTTGGTGTTGACCAGGCAGCCACTGGAGTGTCGCTGCAGCGGCCGAGTTTTCCCCTCTTTTGTAGGCGACATTCGAGACTTTTCCATGCCATCAAACTGGACTGTAATAAAAGAAAATGTACTGAAAGATTGCATTCTGCATGTCTAATGTTTTAAAACCATTAATACAGTAAAATTATTTAAATAAAAACTTCAGCTAATCTTCGTTGTCAAGGTCACTTGAATAAGCTGTGTGCTTAACCAGGAGAAGACATTTGTAAAAGTTATGACATAATTCTGTAAAATGTTTCTACTGAACAAGATCAGACAAGCTTGTGAGAACCAAAATCTAGGTTGTGCTTTATAACACAGACATGCAAACACACAGTGTTACTTTGTGTAAGTCATCCAGATGAAGGACATGTACACACAGTAGAGACGCCATAAATCAATCCTTGCTCACTGTGTACACATTCCATTGAGACAAAATACACACACATACAAACTTCCTCCAAACCACTCAAACAACCATGTGTGTGAATAAAGCTACCTTTACTACAGTATGTGTGAGCACGTAGTGTAGGACACACAAACAATTGCACGGTCATGCAAACAAGCACACTCGGAAAATTCATTTGTGCAAATACACACACTTGCACACGGTGCCACACACTAATCCCATGCACACAAATTGCAAGTTAAACATTAAGCTGGCTTTTCAAAACTCTCACGGTCAACTGTGGACATGACAAGCTCTCTTGGCAAGTTCACATGGAAGTGTTTGATGTATGCGGGGGCTAGAGGTGACCTGCGCTGACACAACTTGCAGAGGTTACTGGCCAAATTCAAAGCCAATCAGCACAAAGAAAAGACGTCTATTTACTAAAGCTGAAATGAAAACAAAAGAGAAGATGATATTTAGGTGAAAATGAATTTGAACTTCTGGCAGAGACCAAAAGAAAAAAGGGTTTGAGGCTGGAAGGGTTGTGTGGTCATCTATGTGTGTGTATGTTTTTAGCCATTTCTCCTTCAGCCATCCATCACTATAATTGATGTCACAGCACTCTTTGTGTTGGAAAGACCTATTTAGAGCCACTGACACGCTTCTCTAGCAATAACGGATGACCAGTTTCCTACATCAACCATATGACAAGCATTAGCTGAAGATTGTTGGCTGCTTAAAGGTTTAAGATCAACACATCAAAGCTGAGCGCTTGATGGAAGGAGTTAATGTAGTATGAAGCTTATGGCTACTGGACTGTGCCTTTGCAGGTCTCTGCCACTAATGGTCAGTTGTGTGTCTTGTGTTCAATTACCAGGCTGAGTATTGCAGTTACTGTACAGACAGACAGGCACTGTGAACTTTACAACATGTCGATTAAGATGGGCCTACAAATGTCTAGACTCTGCATTCCAGTCAGAGGATTGCATTACACTTACCAAGTTGTGAGCTCGCCAAGTGTTCCTGTACCACACTGAGTGGGATGCCTGTCAGTATCAATCAATCAATTTTAGCCACACTAGACAACACCATGTCAACAAATTTCACTAGACACCCCTAAGTGGGGATAAATGGGAAAGAAAATGACCTTCTGCATATTCTCTTAGTGAAACAACACAAATGTTATAAATCTGTAACTCTCCTTTGAGGAAGAGATTAGTTTTTCGGGTGCTTGGAATGCACCAATTTCTCAAAATGTTAATGCTTTGTCTATAAAAGGTCAAATATGGGAAAAAGTATCTTTCCAGAGGTCAGCAACATTTAAAAATATCTTATTTTGAGAAATGGTTTATAAATTAAGGATGTTCCATTTATTATGATAGTGTATGTGACAAAGAAAAAAGATCCTGGAAAGCCTGCAACTAGAAAATGTTTCTTTTTTTTTCCACAAATCGTCTTGACAAATTATGAAAACAATGAAGTTATTACCAAAAAAGCTGTTAATTATTTTTTAACTATCAGTTGAGTAATTGATTGATATACATATTCTTTCAGCTGTAGAGCTTATAAAAAATTTAGATTATATTGCTGTAGTAATACTTGTGCTAAACCAAACAACCCGAGTACTTCTCACATCACTGTGTGTAATGGGATTTGATCCATCAGCACATAAGTATATTAAGACACAAAACTGTTGTTTCAGCTCCAGCCACAAGGGGCTCCCCTTCTCCTCCACACTCAACTCTGCATTGAACTCACTGGCCCTAAGCTCACTGAAGCGTTTCCCTAAACATAAACTCATGGAAATGATTATTCCCTATGACTCTAGCTACCGTTGTTATCGTGGCCTCTGCACTTTTGTTCATTATAGGGCTAGAGCTGAGTCTTAAAATGACAGCCAAATTGTACTGTTGCATGACAGCTGGGTAAATTGTGGCTCTAAGCTCAGCCCTGTAGAAGTCTTCGAGTTGTAGTTTCACTTGAATAGGGGATGATGCTTTGACTACAGGCAGTCAAAATAATGTCTGTTGCTTCTAGGTCCACATCAAACAATGTTAGTACTTTTTCATACAGTCCATCTGAATCACATGTTGAATGCTGAGAATACACTGTGACTAGGATGAACATACAGTATATGTGTAAGTGTGAGAAATTGCGTTTCCATGGAAACTGACCAGAGGGACAAGGGAGATGCATGTTTTCTCTGCTCATCCCTGTCAGCGCTGACAGATCACAACATGAAGATGCAGCCAATTGCTCTCTCTACGTCCATTGCTTTTAATTTCTCTGTCCCCATCTGCATGTGTCCAGCCCCCTGTTATGTCCCTCCCCTGTGGCCCAATCTTACTAACATGCTCCATCTTATTTCTGCATTTTTATACATCCAGGAAGAGAAAAAGATGTGGAAATGGACCATAGAGAAACACTTTCATAAAAAAAGAGTGAGAGAGAGGCTGGTATAAGCATTGATCTGTTATATACACACTTTCAGATCGTCCAAATGCAGGCGTACTGATTATGCAACAAAAATGTTCAACTTTACCCACTTACCTTCCTTGCCCATAAGCAGTATATTGGAACAGATTTTTCTGTTTCAGTCCACAAGTAATCGAAACATGAGGGTGGAAAATGTATTTGGGCTTGCGGCATAAGGATAAATGTTGCTATCTTGGTTTCCCCACACACTCCATCTCTCAGTGTATCTAAATGATACTCAACCATCCGCCTGACCTCAGCACATCACGTTTCCTCCAATCTCCCAGGACAAATTCTTCCTCTTGGCCAGATCTAACACAACCAGTGCTTTATTTGACCTTGATTAAATCCTTTTGTTTCCTTCTGCCACGTGTAAAAGGTTGAGTGACAATTCTCAGTGGAGCTCACCCTGTCAACCTTTCCTGTCAGAGCTGACTTTTCCATAGCAAGAGTGAGTAGTTCTACAAAAAGAACATTACCTTTAGAAGAGAGTCTCCAAACCAAAAAAAGCATTGTTTTATTTGCTCAAGTGTGAACAGACACATCTGCCTTGATTGAACCGACATAAGATAATACTGTTGCAGAATTATGTTTTAAGGCTCAGTACCAGTGGGAGTGAACTAAACCCATGACTGAAAGGGGATTTCATTCTCTGAAGCTCACAGTCCAAGACACAGCTGACAGGAGATTGACGAGAGGATTGGCCCACAGGAGAACAAAAGCCCGGAGAGGCAGCTTAAAAAAGACAGAAGTGTGCACATGTATTCCAGGGAACACATATATTCCTCCACATGTTGACACACAGACACACAAGTAAATGTAGCGTGCATGTTATCAGTATTGATGCTTGTAAGGCACAGCAAATGGAATTCGTGTATGAGATTGAACTGTCAGTCAGATGGTAACTGATGGCTGAAAGGCCTGCCCACTTCAGACAAACAGCTTCCTGCCATTAAAAAAAACAAAAAACAAAAACACACGCATACACATGCACACATACACACAAAGGAGACTGAGAAGGTAGAGTGTGTAATAGAGGAAGCTGATTGGCCAGGACACAGATAAACACAGAGGTCAAAATGACATTTCCATGATTACACTACAACCAATCCACAATATAAATTGCAGCAATGTAATGCAGCAGAGAAATGCTAAGGGTATATCTGCAATTCAAGACAAAACAATACCATCAGAGCACACACAGAGTCACATAAAGACTTACAGTGAACATTAACAAAAAAAAAGACATAGAGTGTAGATAAAATACAAAATGTATTAGTAAATAATAATAAAAACATAAAGAAAGAGAGAAAACAATGAATAGCACTGAGGCTTCTAAACATCCTGACTAATTCTTGCCTTACTCTGCACACACTCCTGCACAAATTTCTCTAATTAAACTGGCTAATTAATTCTCATTTACTAATGGTAGCTCTATCAAAACGGATGACTAGTCTGAGGGGTGAGGTATCCCATCGACCACTGTATTGTGAAATTTAAATGAAGTTTTCCAGCTAGGATGTGTAAAATGATTAACAGATCTGTATCTCATTAGAATGCACTATGCACTGAACTGAAAAAAATGCTCAGTGTGGTATGATACCCCAGCAACTAGTAGTAGTAACATTTATATTGATTATATTGATTAATTATGTGCATCAGACACTTAAATGATTGTTTGACAATAAAATACTCTTAGCGCACAGAGTTTATAGTAGTATATCATGATTCCACCATATAGAAGTATATGATTTTGTGTTTCATATAAAAACTAAAACAATATGCTAATTAGGTTTTCCGAGACAAATGAATGTTCAGTGTCAGTGGGTGAATCAATTTAAAATTAAATCTGGATATCGCTAATCTATCTAATTACTTTGGTTTTTAGTTAAAGAGCTGACAATTAAACAAAGGCAGAGAGTGCTGTGGCCTCCATTGATATGCAGATATAATATCTGTCCTGTCAAGCCACATTTCAAATTTGATAATGATGCCGAATGAATAACAAAGATGTACCTGAACTATAATGGATAGTGGTCTATTTTAGAGCATGTAAGAGGCTTTATACAAAGTCTGAGTCAAGTATTGAAACAACAAGCGAGTATAAAGAAAGACTAATGTCTTGGTGTGTGACTGAGCATCTGCTTGTATGCCGAGGTCAACTGAGTGCTTTGTAACTGTATTCACAGAGGTCATGGAGGCCATCAACCCCCATGTCTGCCATAGTGACCTCTGACCCCAGAGGGGCCATACGGGCTCAGTCAGAGAGAGGATCACATTACTGCTGGACGCCAATCTTAAACCCACTCGAATCACAGAGGGAACCAGAACCTTTCACATGGATTTATGGACATAAATCAACTCCTTGCCTCGTTCTCATCTACAGCACACAACGGTGTCCTCTTACATGGCCTCTCTCCAAGTCTTCCCACTCTGCCAGGGAAAATCCCATTCCTCACATTAGTTCTGCTATATATCCCTCAATTCTCTGGGTAATTACAGCAGTCAGAGTGCGAGTCTGTGGAAGGGACTAAAAAATCAACAAAGAGCTATAATAGTTGAAAACTCCTTGGTCATTGTTGGTCCTTATAATAAGATGGTAAATATGACCAAACCCAATGTAAAGAAAGGTTACTAAACTGCTACTTCAGAACAACAGGCCAGAGGGACATCTGGGATGGTTATGAGCATGTTGACAAGAGGAAATGGGGGTCATAGCAAATAGCAATTACGCATGCAGAAGGCAGTTCAGCACAATTAAAACTAATGAGCCTTCAGCCCTAAAACCTGCACAAGAATTAGTGACTTTCTGCCATGTGTAATCCAGATGGAAAAATGCAGCCATTACCGAGATAATACTTGGTCATACTATACAGTGCCTCTCATTCAGATCGAGTAAGCCACCATAGAGCAGCAAATAAAAAACATGCTTTCATGTGATACAAATATGCAATCTATGTTGCTGATTTAGAGAGAGCACACACACCTTTTCAGCTGGATAGAAAAACAGAATTAGACGTCCACATTGATGAAAGTGGTTGAATAATTGGTTAGATAAAAGGACGGGCAGATGAACGGATGGACAAATTTGCACATGGAGTGGATGAATGGAAAGACAGACGTGGGGGGAACTGATGGTAAAGATGGTGAACAACATGAACACCAACACCCACCATGTTGGTGCTGGTCACAGCTCATCTGTCCTGGCGAGGGCTGAACTGTCTGGGAGGGAGACTCCAGCTCCTCCACTGGGGGAGGACTGGTGTTGAGCTGGCCAACAGGAGGGGGCCACGGTAGGTCCTTGATCACTTTAATCTCTACTGCAAGTGTTTCCCAAGTCACCAGAAGAAAGATGGAGGAAAACAAGAGGACAAAAACAAGAGGCATAAATGAAGACACAACAAACAAAGTGAGGAAAATGAAGCAATGACAGAAAACAGAGAGAAGAAAAAGAGAAAAAGAGGAAGGGTAAGTGTAAAACAGTTGCGAGCAGAAAATGTCAGCTTTATGGTAGATATTGGTTCATGTTGTGATCCAAGAATCAGCATCACAGGTGTGAACTGGAAAAGGAAGGAATACAACAGGACTGAAAAGAAAGATAAGTTAGTTTTAAGAGATACATTGGGGTTCTATAGTGGGTGTTACTTTGAATAAAATTTGAGGTCGATTGAAATAAAGGCCTAAAAATTACAGAAGGGGTGTGAAAGGTTTTGCCTCATGCAGATTTAATTCTTGACTCAAAGGCAATACTGTGAAAAGTGCTACTAAACCACAGCTGTACTAAAAAAGCTGGGCCTTTTGTGCCTTCTCCTCTCCATACCCCAATGCAAACTATCATCAGAATTAAGGTCCAATGATCAGCTTCACTTTAGGTTTCAAAGATATACTAAAAACATGGTGATGAAAAAGTTCTGCATCCCTATTGCCTCAGGTACAGCAACTCTGGAGACATAGATCATGCATTTAAAAATCTAAAACACAGCACAATGGCTTGAAAAAAAATTGTACAACTCTACAAATTATCCTTGTGGCATCTGTTTCATCTTTGGTAATAACTGAGGTAAACATACAAAAAAAGTAGTGTTCGTATTACAAAAAACTATGGAAAGTTACTTTATATGACTGTTCTACACAGATAGCCAGACTCTTCCAGTGAGGCAACTAACAATGCTATTAAGAATATTTTAATGTCACTGTCCATGGTGCTAGAGCTGTTACTGAAGTGGATTAAGTCAGTAAAATAAACCATATTTACAGTGATTCCATCAATGTAGTTGTATTTATACAAATTAGATTTCATGTTGATGTACAAAACTGAAATTAGTAGGAGTTAATATTGGAAAAAATGTTTTCAGTCACAATGATCGTGTAAGGGTGATGGTGCCTCAGGACTCAGGAGGACATGGACCAATTTGAGAACAATAAGAAATATATTTACATTATCCAGCAGGACATAAGTGCAGGGCACTTTAGGATATGTCCAAAAGTTCATAAGACTTTTAAAATAATATAGTTATTATTATTTAAAAAATAATTTTTGTAGTTTTCCTGATTATTGCTTAAACTATTCTTATTCCTCTTAACTGTTGAAGACTGTTAATATGTCAATCTCTAGTTTTAATCTAATAGGTGAAGGCAATTATAACACCCCTTCATCTAAAGGGAGTGCTTGCTGTGATACAATTAGTGTGTCACTGTCTTTTATTTGCTGGTATACAGGCTGGTTTTTAGTGGGAGGATGAGCATAGTGTTATGAACTAGTCTGTCTTCCACCCTGCAAGGAATTGCAGCAGGGTGTTGGTACAGGACATGCTAATGAGAAGCAATATCTGTGAGCTAGATGAAGGAGGAAGCTGGAGAATATTCAATCCGACAAGCAATTAAATAGCTGGGCCTGCGGTGTCGGGGGCTAATCTAGAGAAAGGTGGCTGGAAGGAGAAGCTGCTTGCATACAATCCTGATGGGAGAGGTGTGGGGTGGTGGAGTGGTGGGCATGGATGATGGGAAATGGAGACAGAAGGTCACAAACTCAAAGATAATATAACTTCCTCTACTTTGGGGTGAAGTAGGGGACTCTCTTCCTATGAGATTAAAAGCCTAATACTCATTTCACATTGCAGATTACCATGTAATTGTTTGGGGAGCAGAAAGCTGCCTGCACTCTGCAGCCTCACAGTAAGGACAAAGAGGCGATTTAGGCAAGGGTGGCTCCGCTTTGCTTGGTTGCACAACTGAATAATAACATTTAGCACTGTGAAAATGAAGTTAAAGTAATTTAATAGGCTGGTGTTTTCTTTTTGCAAACCTCTGGCTGACTGGAAACTCCTATTTTACAAATAATGCACGGCTCAAGGTCCTCCTGAATAATCTACGTGCCGTGATGAGTGCATCTTTAAATCACGAGGTATTCTTCAATGACATTCAGTGACGCATTAAAATGTAGTACTAAGGTGAAAAGAACTGTTGCAAACACTAGAGCAGATTTGTATTTTTTTTTTAATTAGCAACTCTGCTGTTTGTAAACAACACAGGGAGGAGGTACAGAAAGGTCCTATCCAACCAAATAAACCACTATTTATGGTTCTGATTCTAATTATTACAATATGTCAGCAGGGTCTGTATTTCACCAAGATAATCCACAAAAGTAGGCAGAGCCTAATGACAGAGGACTATTTCTGAAGAAATTCTGCAAAAATGATTAACAGACGATTAACGATTAACAGATTTTCGCCATCTCATCAGATTGCATTTGGATGAATATGCCATTTCTCTAATCCACTGCCCGTATTAGTACACAATTCATTGTTTACTATTCTGAAACAACGAAGCACATGTCATGCAAGTTAACTACACACCAGTTAGTTATTGCCAATTCAACAGTTACATGTCTTACCAGCTTTGGCTAAATGGAAGTTGGGACACTGGATGACACCTAGATCGAACATCACCCGAATATGTGTTGTGTTGTAAACACAAAGCCGATAGATGATGTGCTTCCACGGTGAAAGTACAGTTCATCAAAAGAACCTGAGAGCACTTCAGCACTGGACATGAGTCCCTTTTTTTATTGAGGTTTACCTTTCCTTTGTTCTTTCGGGAAGAGATCTATTTTTAAAGCCAGGTATTTGTTTACCCAGGCATTTCATTAGCCCATTGCACTTCATCTTTGTAAACAGTGCAGCACTATAAATCACCAGCTATGCTTGTTTCCACCAACGCCATTTAATTTAGTTCTGCTTAATTTGGTTGGCTAATTGCATGCATATTCAAACAAGCTGGAAGATTGTGATGTTTATGCCACACATTATGAGCAGAAGAGCTTGGAAGACAAAGCCAGTCTCTTCTGAAGGCATGTTTGTTCCATCGGCATCAAAATCATTACAGATAACAACTGTGTATTGCTCCAGGGGAACTAAAATGCCACCTCATAATTCTCTGCATACCGTATCTGTCACATTATACGGTCCCGCTCTTTTAAAGTGCAGATCTGTTTTGAAAGACCATGTTTGTATTAAAAATGGAAGTGGCAGAGAAAATGGGCGATGGAGACGAGATGACAGGTAGGCCTTTTCCGTGCCCTTCCATAAAAAGAGAGAAGGAAAAGATGGGTTAGTGACAGCCAGCCAACAGGAGCTTCCATGGGGCTTGCTGGTGATGTGCGGCTTCTATATTTTGTGAGGGAAGTTTACAGTATTGTTATGTGTGGCCAATGTGTGTGAGTGAAGATAAGACCTGTGGCAGTGCTCAGGGAAAGAAGGCAGGACACATTTGAGGCTCATGAAAGAGGGCTGTCAGGAAGGTTATCAGCAGGGTGTTGCACCAGAGGCCAGAAGGACGAGACAGAGCTGAGGAGTGACAGATAGCACTGGGGAAACCGGATCATCCAAGCAGCAAGATGGAGCCATGGCAGCCACATAACAAGGGGCTCTAACCCCAGTGCAAATAGCCAACGCAAGACTGTAACTGAATCAATTATTTATTTTAGGACATTAGACTTGGGCCTCAGCTTTCAGGATCGTTAAACCCATGAAGATTCATTAAAAAACCATAAAGCACCCTAAGACCTGAGGGACCAAGTGACAGCGCCTTTGCTTATCTCTCATGTTAAATGCACGGTACCCCACTGGCCAGGAGACAAGCGAAAGGAGTTACTACCAGGTAACAGAGGGCAAGGAGATTAAGTAACAATGTCTCTCAATCCCATTCCTGTTGTGACGAGGTTCTGATTTCTGATGGTGGTGTGCCCACGTCTGGGTGTCTGAGTGAGTGTGCCTGTTGCACAGCCCAAGAGTATGGATTTACACTGAGGCATCAAATGGTCAAATTCTAATGTGTCTTCACCACTCCTCATCTCCAGGCTCATCCATCACCTAAGAAAAGAGGCTGTGTCAAGAGTGTGTATTTGTTATTGAATGGGGGGTAATGCAACAGCAGTGATTAACCAAACCGCAAGTAAACACCCAACAGAGGCAAGGAATGTACATTCCATTGCATACCTGTCAGGAGATAGCCCAGCACTGAATAATAATAACAGAACAAGTGTTGTGAAGAGGCAAGCCTGCAGGCAGTGACAGCGACACTGGGATAACTGAGGAAAAAGGGCTACACCAGGAGCATTAGTCTGCTCTTCTCCCCTATCATTAATGAAGACAAATGTTTTCTTTGTACAGATTGTATTTTACTAGTATACTGTGAAGAAAGAATATAGGGAATTCTTACTTTTTAACCCCCCCCCCTTTTACACTAACTCGATAGTATAATATGGCTTTGCATCTTATTTCATTATATGTTAATACTTTGATTGCAAATACTTTCCCATATAAATGTTATAATACAACCTGCAAAAGTAGAAAAGAGTTGCAGGAATCCAAATGGCGAACAGTATCATTAATCACTGATATTACACAGCCATAAAGTGCCTCAGCAACTATAGAAACATAACTGAGGAAAACTGCAAAAATCCAACATCATATTGAGCTATAGTTAGGTTAACTTCAAAACAAGCCACCTGACTCCATAAGTGCTTCGATCAGGCCTCAATTTACATTTTTACACAACATGCTCATTGCTGGGGTTTGGGGAATTAATAAAATCACCACTCTGGAGCCATGTTGGGTAAACAACATGACCACCAAGATACATAGATCAAACAATATAATTCGAATGAAATGTAACTATGGGTATACAATAAAGTGTATACATCTTTTTCACAGAACAACAGTTATTTTCTATTTCACTGCTACAGAAGGCTAATATTAAAATACAAAGTAAGTTTGCTAAATCTAATGGCTATTTACACTAAATCTAATAGATATTTACAATGTACAGTTTAGGAGGTATTTAGTTTCTCTTCAAAATAAGTTGTGTAGATAAAATGTCAATGCATTTTATGATTGACACATGATGACAAAAATCATGTTTGTAACACAGCATGTCATTTTGACATTCACACATTGTTTTGATTTGTTTTTAATACACCAAAGTCAGGATTTTTTGTCCTTGGCAATATGCTTCGTAAAGAGTGCTCCACCAACTAAAATAAATTTATCACAAAATACAGTTACAAGCAAACCCACATGACCCTTGTGTGACAAACCAAATGATCTAGTTACAAGCTCACATACAGAAAGTAAAATATAAGACCCTTAACCAACCTTGTAATTTAAGTCCAATGTGGGCCTCACAGTTGCTAGAGCAAACATGTCTAGATGTTTCATCCTCTGGAGTCATAAGCCTGTGGCCTTATGACTCCAGCCTCAAATTGTGAAATTCACCATCAATAACATTAAGGTTATGAAACAGCTTTCAAGCCTGCCAGTTTCCAACCAATAGTTCACACAGATGCTTAAGAAGGGGAACTCCAGGACAAACCAAAGCAACCTGGCTAAATCTGACAACAGCACAGAGTAGACTCTTAAAGCATCCAAGAAGGATGACACAGAATTGGTGTATAAGGTGGGATTTACAGAGCAGTCATAAAGAAGTAGCTCATACGTAGACCTAAATACAGCAGCTGTATCATTTATTGACAATGAAGGGAAGCTAGTTGCAAAGATCACAGCCTTGTGTGCAGGTGTCCAAGTTCAAACCTTGAAAATTGGAAAACTTTCTCTAAGCCCCTTGATGTCTGGATCCAAAGGCTGGCTACACTGACACCTGCAAGAGCAACAAACCTGTTTTGAAAAGGCTTGTCCCAGCGATGTCCTCCTCATCTTTCTTCCCTTTTCCTTTATCCATATACTGGATAATTATTTCTGCCTGATTTAACCATAACACAGAGTGAATTAATGCAATAAATCAAAGTACACTTTAGACTGCAGCCCTCTTCTGTGAAAGACAGCATAAAGACTTATCTCCCTAATTCCCAGCCAACACTTTGACATCCAATGGAAATTAGATTAACCATCATCAAAAGAAGAAAGCTATCTGTAAAAGGGGAGTTGAAATGTCATGTGTTAGTAAATAGTGCCCTAAACAAACTCTTCAGAGTGCTGCTTGACAGAAAATGATGAGGGAGAGGAGGAAAGTCATTAAGAAGGCAGCATCACTTATTTAACTAATGAGTGGCACAGGCAGTGCGAGTGTGTATAATACACAGGACTAAAGAAGAAGCAGGAATTAAGAGACCAAAAACGAAGGAAGATAAAAGTTTTAAGACGATAAGTAAATAGAAAGACATGACATACTCATGTACAGTATAATAATGTACATTACACAGAGCAGGAGCTTCAATTGCCTTGGTAAATCAGAAAGGGTGTAACAATGGAATAAAATACATGTAGTTCAGAAAACATTTTACATGTTTTCATCTGTTTTGAGAAATTATCTTTTTAAATAACTACGGCAATCACTAGAGTTCAGCACCGTTTTTGTATCTTTCTGCTGTATTGTTGCAGCTGTTACTGTGGCTCACCTTATCAGAAAGTAGAAATGATCATTTTGCTATGAAGGTTTTAGGCACTAAATAAGTCTTCAAACACAGGACAGCTGGAAATTTCACCATCACATTTTGAACAGACAGTGTTATCAGGAACCCGTCCATCAACATGCAATTACTGACTTAATCGGAAATCCTAGATTCTTTTGTTTGACATTACATAAAGATCAGGCTGCAGTTCTCTGAAGCAGGAATTAATCATACCTTCAGGCTTTGTATTGTAATCAATTATTGCAATTCAACATAAATGCACACAATGTTTCCAAAGCACACAGAAAGTAAATTAATGGATAAACACAATAGAAAAGTGTCTGGTAACTGTAATAAAAACTATAAAATGACATATTATGTATTACATCAAAACATATTATATCTTGATGTAATACACCATTAAACCCAATAGCTTCTGAATCTTAAGCAAAATAAAGCTCTAAAATATTTCCAGTTCAGACACAAGAAATTACAAGCATAAACATTTTCATTGTAAAGGTACATCTAAGCTGAATTCTTCCTCCTCTTCCTCTTTTTGTAGTTTGCTTTTGTATATATTTGTTTTAAGTCCATGCTTTGAATGCTATGTGCACCATGTTAGTGGGAAATAGTCTGAGTAAAGCTCTTTGTGTTGGTTGGTGTGCGCAGTCAGACATCAGTCAGCTGTAGGTTTGCGTGCGTAGACAGAAATATAGCACATAAGAGCTTTTCTGACTGCAGTATTCATTATACACTTTCAACATAACCCATAGAGATAGAGGACATAGGTTCACTCACTCCAATCTCTCACTTACTCCACCACCCCTTATTCTGATGACTAAAAAGTGTTACTGCACTTGTTACACTCATCTGTCCTTTGAAATGCTGATTTGAAAAGATTTTGCAGTGGCATTGCCATTTTCAATTCTATTCAGCCACTAGATAATCACAGTATTTGTATTTGAAGCAGGTGATCTTTTCTCATGCTACTCGAAGGAATTTATGGCTCATATGATTATTTTTGTAGTATTACCTAAATTTCAAAGTAGTAAATAACCTGCAAAACATGCATTTAACATCAATTTCCTGACATTAACATGTGTAATGAGGATTTAAATGAGAAATAAACACCAAACGTGCCTACAATTCAGAGCAACATAAAACCCCAGCATAACTGTCATAAACAAAATGAGAAAGACAATAGACCCTCCCCAGCCCCATCTCCAGTGGTACCTGTGAGGGATTTAGAGGTGCAGTCCTTTCTTCTGTGGGGACCTGATCCAGTGCCACTTACAGAGCCCTCGTAGCTAATGCAGTCATAACAAAGCAGAGCTGTTCAAGGATAAAAAAAGAAAAAAATATAAAGGAAAAGGGGCGATGAAAGATAGAGTCAAGAGTTACTGACTTTCTTTTCTTAAATAAATTAAAAGGCTTGGCTTTTTTCTATTCGGGGTGCATAATTATATTCCAAAGCCATATTCTTTCCAGGAACAGCCCTGTTTGATGTTATGGCTGTGTTAGCCATGCTCAAGCTGTCAAACCACAAAGACGACCTGCACCTACATGCACCTGTACAACCCATCATGCCTCAACCCCCACTCCTGAGCAGCATAGGTATCAACTCAGATTAAACAGGCAGTAGGATCAAAACAGCACACAGAAGATTGGACACCTGCAAATGAACTTAGTGGGTGCTTTAAGAGAGGAAAAAAAGAAGTGTTAACAGAGTTTAAAGCAGGAGTAGCAGCAGCAGAACCCCAAAACCTGAGAGAAGCCATAATCAAATTTGTTAGAGCTGGAGAAACAGAAACCTGCCTTAGTTAAGTAGAAGAGAAACAGTTTTAAATGTAATTTTGTTAAATGCCAGATTTTTTAAATTGACTATGCTTACTGGAATGCAGTCTTT
>OMLM01021119.1:148282-165337 GCA_900302695.1 Helostoma temminkii | reverse complement strand
GATATATATATATATATATATATATATATACACAATCAGATTAACTATTTGAGCATTTGACATCCGCACTATGCATGAAAGGGCAACATGTAGAGCAGAAAAATTCCGAGCAATTATTTTTGAATAAGGGTAAAGAAACATCTTGTCTGTCGTTTTTAGCACCAGGCATACCAAAACAATTCTGCAAAAAAAGACTAAAAAATTTGCTACTTCTTGTGTGTTACATAATACATGAATGGCTTTTTTATGTTACCTTGACTGGACAGAAAAAAAGTCAGTGTAATGTCTCTTTCTGTACTGACTGTTGTACCTGCAAAAGCTTTGGAAATCCGCTCTTTCTTCCATTCCCAAGGTTGGTCATACTCCTCAGGGGGTCGTTCATCATCCTGGGGCAGGCGGCTTTCTCTTGGGCAGAGCAATCGTTCGGGGTCTGAGTCGCCACCATTCTCAGCTGGCTCATATGGTGTGTCATATAAGGGCAGCTGCCTCACAGGTCCTTCCTTAGGCCCTCTTCCACCAGATCGTATTTCTACAAACAAGGAGAAAGACTAGTCGTAAATGCTGGGTTTCTGCAATAAAGGCTTATAGATGAAAACGACACAGTATGGCAGAACACTGTCAGCATACAAGAAATGAGCATTTATTACTGTAAGTGCACTTACAAAACACTACAGCAACACATTTTGCAAAGCATGCTGTTTGCATTTCGTATACAGCTTACAGTATGATGAATGAATTTTTAACTGATTTAACTGATAACAACTTTTAGTCAAGTGCTGCATGTGCTGTGCAAGTTCTCTACCATATCCACCAGTGATAGTTTGGAAGCAGAAATGATGTGTGATGGTAAGGCAGAGGCCTCTAAAATGTATTATGTGACAGAAGCAGTTTGTTGTTGCTGAACAGATGACAAGAGAGAAGAGTTGAAATAAGGGGAGCAGTGAGCCTGGGAGGCTGAACACCCACAAAAGCACACAGTGTAACCTCTCTAAGTACAGCAAAATCACACACCTTTTCTGAACAGCCTTGCCCTGGGCTGCAAATGTCTGCTGTGTCAGAACAGAGGTGAAAAGCACCAATTTCAACTTGTTCCCCTGTTATTTACTTTCAAAACAATAAACACCAAACTCAATATTCAGTGTCGCCTCCAAACTGACTGCAGGTCAGTATACATTTAGATTACATTACACTGTGACCCCAAGTCCAAAGATGAAGTGTGACTGAGCAAGAAAATGTTCAACTAAATAGCTACAAATACCTCTCTGTGCTGGTAATTATATCTACCATAGTGATCAGGCAAAAACAAATGAGGCCATAATGGTGTTTACTATGCAAGCTTCACACAGTGTTGACAAGGACCTGAATGCTTTGTTTTGTGGTGGGGTTTGAAAACACATGTAGGAAATATGGAATAACTGCTGCTTTGTCATTATCATTTGAACATACAGTATCTAAGTGGCCATGTTGTCTGAATATGACTTTCATCTAATATTTAAAATCACAAATTCTTTACTGTTGTAAATATATTTAACAACACCTGACCCAAACCTAAAACTAAAACCAAAATACGCGCAAACTGTAAATGTAAGGAGGTGAAACAGACCTTACTCCTAATAAAGCATCAAACCCTTGAAAACTCTCCTCCTCTTAGTTTTCTTCTGCCTCCTGCTCTCTTCTCCAATCTCCCTCTACTCATATGAAGTTGTTAGCAGCCTATACCCTTCCTCCTGGGTTACATGAAGCTGTTAGCGGCCTGCACCTACACAGAGTAATGCAATGTGAAGAGAATGAAATATTATGCCACACTACTGCATAATTGCCTCTTAGCCCAAGGGAGCTCTTGCAGAAAAATGAGCAATGCGTTGAGCCTAATGGAGCTACCCGCCAGTGGTGGAGAAGGTAGGAGGGGTGGAGTGAGGTGAGGCTGCCAGGTCCTGTATCTCAATGTAATCCTGCATTAGGCAAACTCACACTCTTTGATCTTATTTGTTAAAAGACTTGGTATTATGAGATCTTGGCATGATTAGGCCCTACCTCCCCAGTAGATGAACAAATAGCTCTGGAAGGGGGGGAAAGAGGAAAAGAAAGACTGCCAGAATGGGTCAAATTAGAGGGGGAGAGGACAAGGGTATTAATGGTGGGGTGGTGAGTAAATCTTGTGGGAAGAATCCTTTAATTTGAGGCAAGCTACCTTCAATAAACTGCTACAGTAAACTGAGACTCACTAGCAGCTCTCGAAAATGAGGCCTTGCGTGTGGTGATATGAGCTTTGTTGACCTTTCTTCCTGTTGTACCTATAACTGTATTATCCAGTTCATTCCTCTCTGCAGTGCTCCTTTCGTCCTTGTCTCCTTCCATCTTTTCTTTCTTTCTGTCTGTTCCTGTCGAGGCATGCCTAGTAAACTGGGAGGGGGCACATCTGTCTAGGCAAATTGCAGTGATTGGCTTGACAGTGGGGTTGCATGTTGAAACACAGCTGCAGTCTATCTTCTGTCTTTGACCTCTAGCCTTTGTTTAAGGTCAGAGGTCAGGCACCACACCCTCTCTTGGTGTATCTTGTGCCTCCCCTTCCCGGATGTCAGAGTTCCTATCCAGATGCTGCACTTCCTCTGTTATGCTTTTTACCCCTCACCTATTCAGTCTTTTCAACCCCTGCAAATTTAGAGGATTTTCACATTTTATAAGGTGATCAGCAGGAAAAAAATATATATATTTCAAGACAATAAAATGCTACAAGTAGAAATCACTAAACTACTACAAAGTGCCTTGCACTCAGCAAGTTTTCCTCAGGGTTGTGGCTGAATCAATGCTGACCACAACCATACATTAAGTGCCACTAAAAGGATGTGTAGGGGGACAGCAGAAGAGCTGCATTTGAACATTTTTCCTTAGTGAAAAAATACACTGTCATTGCTGTCATTAATTGTAAAACTTGAGTCAGCTTGATTTCTGCATATAAGTTAAAAATCATAAACAGTATGAAGAAACGTTAAGCTTTGAAACAAGCAACAGGTCCAGCCTTTGTCATCATTTCTCTCTCTGGTTTGTGAACTAGACAGATTATTCCTATGGGAGAAAGTAATATATTCCCTGTAATAAATCCAGCGAGGCTCCTGTTCCACTTACAACAAGAGGAGCCCTCTGGGCATACTACCAGGGCAGTGCATGGGCAAGCAGAGAGCTCTGGATTAAATCAAAAAACATTAACTGCAACCAACCTGGCAGCCACATCCTGCTGCATTGAACAAACCATCTAACCCTCATTATCAAGACTACTCCTGTCTTATTCATTCTCCTTGTCTGTTATTGCCAAACATTAATTGCATTTGCAGGACAGTAACAAACAATTACATAACTGTGTTTTTATTATAAGATTCTAATATGTAAAGGCAAAAAAACATTTATCTGTCTCAGTGGTTGACTACCACCCACCCACTCCTATTGAGCCAGAGAGAATTTCCTGCTGTGAAGTGCTTGGAGAAGCACAATGATTATACAGATTTAACTGAGGGGATCTCTTGTGCACTAGTGAAGGATTAAATACAATTGACTTAACACCTAAAGAAAACAATGGCCAGAAAATACCCAGGCTCCAAGGATTTGCTATTGCTGCTCCACCAGTTACAGTGTAAGTCACTCCTAAAGAACCTTAACCTGTGTAGCTATTGAGAGCTCAGTTATTAACAAGGTGCATCTTTGCTGGGAGCATCCATCTGGCAAGTATGAGGAAAATGGGTAACTGAATATAAATTATACAGACAAAAACAAATGAAATTTAAGCTGTTTTCTGACTTCACACGCATTCATTACTAAGGTTACATTAAGTCTGCTGAGCTGCTCAGTGAGACCTTTCTGTACCTTTTTTATTCTATTTGATTGACCAGGTGAAAAGCAAACTGAACCAGAGTTAGAGAGGTGTCAGACAAGTGAAGGTGTCTGCTCCCTGACCCGAGGTGGCCTACTGTTGAGTGTCATTCTGTTTAGTGAGTGGAATTGAAAGGCTCTTGCCTCACTGTTGAGTGTTCCCCACAGACCTCTGGCAAAATGGTTACAATGTGCAAAGACAAAACAAGCCTGTCAGAGTTGTGCACATCTTACCCCGATTTTGATTTCATTTCAGTGTCTCAGTGTTTGGAAAGAACAAAGGCAGCAAAGACAGAATGAATAAATTAGCATGTTTTCTTATGCTGTATGCCAATTATTACAGCCCACACAATTTCAAAATCTTCCACTTGATTTGATATTTAAAGACTAAGTGACTGCAATCAATAAGCTTTGATTGTTTCAGTTATGCACATGTTTTTCTGTGAACTTGACAGGTCTGTCCACTCACAAGAAAGTGCTGCTGCATCTCCATCAGCCTCCTGCAGACAGAACAAAAGCAGCCATTTGTTCTGTCTCCTTATTCATCTTGGCAAACACTGTTCCAGACGTGTGGTGGATACACTCAGGCCTCTGCCTGCCTGTCACATATATGCTTTTGGTAAGCCTTGAAGGCAGGGCTCAGACTAAGACTCTCTATGCCTAGAGAGAAAAGTATTTTTGGTGTTGTTTTTTTTAGACCATGCTTTCTTATAAACAAAAAAATGACACATAAGGAGCAACACTTGTAGTAAGACCCATACAATTGGATCCCCTTTGTAGACTAATACTTGGAAATCTGTGTAAACAATATTTCAAAGATACCAGAAGTGTATTCATTAGTTCATAGACACAGATACAGAATATTATGTGACCATTCATCCATCCATTATCCTGCTTCTTAACTTAAAAAGAGACAATGATTCACAACCAATGCAGGAGCTGGAGGACCCGGAGAAAATCCATGCAGGTACAGAAGAAACATACAAACTCCACAGAGAAAAGCACCTTGCTGACCACCAGTGGAACTAAACCTATCGCTGAGTGTCGACAGTGCTAACCACTATATAATTCTGCAACTGATAGTATAGTTAGTCACATGCAATATGCTAGTGAAGGCGTGCTTGAATACATGCATAAATGAGCTGTTTTCCCAGATGGCCTAAAGAAATAAAGGCTGAAGTGTGTCCTCCACAACATGCTGTCATGTATATAGATTCACTTCCTTACTTCTAAAGAGACAACACACACACGCGCGCACACACACGCGCACACACACACACACACACAGCAAAAAACAAGGAGGCGGTAACGACGGAAGTAAGCCAGACACAGTAACACAGACAGAGATAGAGGAAGAGAAGTGAGTGTCAAAGAGAGACAGTAGGGGTGTATCAAAAAAGAAATAAACAAAGAGTGACAGAGAGTGAATAGAGAAAGGGAGGGGAAAAATGAAAAATTAGAAACAGACAGGTGATGCAAGTTTGTCACTGAGGGAGAAATAAACAAAGAGACTGCGACAGGAAGTCAAGGAGAGTGATGGGAAGAGAGAGTGGGAGGAACAGACAGAGGGTGAGAGTTGCAAGAATAATAAATATGCAAAGAAATGAAGGGTACTCCATATCCATAACGCTAATGAACACACATTTGAAGGATCAGCAACACACCCTAACTGTTAGTTAATCTATGTATTTAGGTATTAACAAACCACTACTATGTGTAATAATCTTGAATTCAACCAGAATGAGTTTTTTTAATTTTTGAATGACAATGCACATCCATGATGCTCATTGTGACTAGCTTTTTGTTTTTAAAGATGGAGGAATGCTGAACTCAATGTATATACACACAGAGCAACTTTCATGGTGTTGCTTAAAATAAAGTGTAGAAAAAGAACTGTATGCTAATACACTCACAATGACAATGCTAACATGACTATGAGTAGATTGCCTATCATGTTTACCAGTTCAGCACACTAGCCCAATAGGCTAATATTTAGTAAATAAGCTGTCATGAAATGTCATTAATTGTACAGGTATTTGGTTATAAACAAAAGTATAAGATCCTAGCAGTTGTGAGGGGAAATGCAATAAACTGATACAGATACAATAGGTCAATAGGTCCATAAATAATGTAATGAATAATCTTCTGTACATTACCACACTAACTACAAACATGACGACAAGATACCTTTTATACATGAATAAAAATCTGGAACCCACAGACATGACTGTGTTTCTTCCCTCAAGATGCTCTGCCAGGCCTTTTTGTTTGTAGGTTTTTCCTGGTTCTATTGATAGTCATACATGCCATAACATAACACACCACTGCCATTTTCTGCTGTGGATCTTGACTTGACTAGAGTTCTTCTCCACCATGGATAGAATTGTGCGCTCATCCATTTTAGTTGTCTTTCATGGTCTTCGAGACCTTTTGCTGTTGCTGATCTGCTGGTTAATTCCTTCCTAACGTTCTAGTTGCATTGGCCATCCCCAATGTTTTACCCTTTCTGACTGGTTTATTTTGTTGTTTATTTATTATTTATTTTTGACTGCTGGATGCTACAAAAATGTACCTCTCTCATTTAAAGATTTTCTCAGGAGCATACTTTTATATGTATGTAAGTTTTGCTATATATAGTTGTTATTTTACCATAATACATAAATAAATAAACAATGTATTATTATTCTGTGTTATCATACAACAAGGTAAACTGATATCTTGTTGAAACTTGAAAGGGTTCTTGTAAAAAATGAATATGTATGTTACAGTGAGACAATAATGTATGTCAATGTAAAAAAAGTATCTTACGCAATGTGAAAAGATCTCATAATCTTTTCACATTGATATAATAAAAAAGTGAACACATTTCTTTAGCCAGGGTGGTACTCCTGTGTATTTTATATTCCTGTGGTAGATGAAAAGTCTGGAAATGAGTCATTTGACGTGATTCTGTAAGTATTCATCTGCGGATGACCATGAAGATCTGCAGAAATAGTTAGTTGCTAGTCAAGCTAGTTGTCGACATACAGACCTAAGTGTTAGACTGATCAAAAATCTGGCATGCATGGAGCCATACAATAGCGTGGCTGAAAATAGGACTTGAATTCAAGCTATCAGAAACACCATGAGATCAAGTGCTACAGACAGATGAGCTTAAGATGAGATTAAGTTTCCTGTTATCACTGAACTGCTAATTAACATAGTCTGGCATCCAGTAATGAGTAATTAAGTAGATTTTCTGTTTAACATTGGATGATGTAACACTGTTGAGGGACTCCCCGTAATTTGACCCTGCCTCTCTGTGTAACACTGGTAATGCTTCAACGATGTAAATGTCTGTCCTCTGCAGGTCCACAGCATGGACAATGGCATTGATCCTAGGTGGGGCGCAATTGCAATTACAGCTCGTTAGGACTGAGGTGAAAGCTCATTAATAGAAGATGAATGGGGACAGCAGTTTGGAAAGGTGCCTGGCAACTTACATGAATCACAGAATAGCTCTTACAAGTAGCTCCTGCAGCCCCACACTGAACAAACAAAAAGACGAGTAGTAGATCAGCATACTGACAAGGCAACAGCAAGTACAGATGAAATTAGTCATTTGCTGTTGCTGTCGACTGCACTGCAGTAATAGAAATTCCATTTGGACGACAGTCAAGAACACAGAAGCTGGAATCTCTTCTCAACACGCAATGAAGAGGACTTAATGTGAAGCCGTGACAGGCTGCTTGGCTGACAATGGATGAAGAGGGTCCCACAGCAATGTGAGAGCAGAGCTATTTTTCTGCAGGCTGTGGTTCTGAGCTGTGCTTGCTCTGTCACTATTGTTCCTGAGCTGAGATAAAACTGGTGTTGGATTAGAGGAGAGTGCATCCAGAGTTCAGGCTGTGTATGGCTGCTAGAAGGGGAAGACAGCATGGGGATAGGATTTGCTCTGGGAAGGGAACTCAAATGGGGACAGGAGACAACAGAGGAGGACTAAGGAAAGGAAAGGAATGGCCATGCCAGTCAGCATTTCTTGTCATGTTGCCTAAACTGCCTGTGTGGTCGCAGAGGAGGGGACAGCAGAGTCTGATGACACATGGACGTGGCTGTGATGAATAGTCACTTCATGCCCACAGTCCAATGGGGGTCAATAGCCCATTAATGGTGACAGGCCTCCAGTAACAGAAGGCAAAGTCCCATCTGCACTCCCACCACCTCACATCCTCAACCTTGAACCGGCTAACATTCCCCCAGGGGATGTCAAGACTGCTCATTCTATTCTTCTTTTTAGGAAAGGGAGCAGACTTGAGAAAGAGATGAACTATCAGGCAGCCCTGTAGCAAAAGCTTAGGTGTAATATAGACAAGGGTCAATCAGAGGTCACCTAGAGTATGTATGGAACAACAGACATTTACATTTTAACTTTTAGAATGCCTGAGCAACCAAGATGTGGGACAAGTGCCATGGTTAACAATGCTTTTTAACTTGACTGGGTATCGTCCATAGTTCTTGAGGAAACTGAACAAGCTATCTTTCAGTACAAGCACAACATTATTCTGCTGCTTATATCTCCAGCCATTATCTCCACAGCCCTTTAAAAAGAGTGAAATAAAGGCAACATGCATTTTCAGGTGCAAGTATGAAAAATCTTATACTAAGTCTATGACATTTTTCTTTACTGTGTGATAATCCGATAATCTCTCCCTGCTGCACAAAAATACAGCCAGAAGCCGCGGTGGAGAAATCTGTCGTAAATTAAGTTCTATCACCTCCAAGCTGAACAGAGATGACAGTCATTGTACTCTCCTTGGGCTTTCTCTCATTAGTTGCGATGGATACATGCTGAAACCCCGACATATTTTACTCTCCAATTGGGTTACAAACAGAGGACAGCAGAAAATCCTTTCTTGTGGCAACAATACACACCATAAACTGTGTATGACCTCAGTTTTGCTATTAGTAATATGCTGGCAACTCAAAACTGTAGAGGCTCTTACAAACACATGTCATGAGCACTTAAAAAATAAAGCATAAAACCACTTACTATCACTGAACTTCAAATTCTAAGCTCATTATGAGGCATAATATGTATAAAATGAGGATGAGGAAACTACAGAAAAATACAGTAAGTAGTTCAAAATAAGAGTTTTTTTATTATTTTGAACTTTTTTAAGCTTGTACAATACAACGCGTGACATTGAATTTATGACAGAACAAATATGAAATTACATAGTCAACGAAAATGTGTTGTCCTAAGTAGCTACATTTAGCTTTGGCATGCTCATGGCATTCTCTCACTAGATTCACAAGGTAGTAAGGTAGTAAGAGGCTGGAATGCTTGGTATTGATTTGTTCCCTTGATCCAATATGGCTAATTCTGCTGGAGCAGCATTGTGATCTGTTTACCAATCCTTCCAGTCCAGAGAACGTGCATGTCCTCTGGGAAACATCCATTGACAAGATTCTGGTAATGCAAATAGTTACACAGCAGCAACCTTGGTCTCTCTCTGTATGTGTGTGCTGTTTTGACCTTCAGATTGAGTGCCACCTCTTTGTAGGCGCTCCCCAGATGACTATATGTGGCGAGAGTAAATACAGTAAGGGTGGATTACCAGAGTAAGCTGCTAACAGTGTTTACATGACTGTGTGTGATCTGATCCCCTTCACCTGGCGTCTGGGCGAATAAAACACAACATGACCACCAACAGATTAGACAATGGGAAACACTAATAGACTTTCACACAACAGGAAAGGTTAAGCCAGAGTTGGATGTTATATAGAAGTGAACACTGAGATATTTCACTAATTTCTGTGAAAATATATCCACCATCTACTTTGGGAAAATATGGTATTAAGTTTTAAAATGGTTGAAATTAACTTGTATTATTGAATTTCGACAGACTGTACTTTGCCAAAATGAATTAGCTTTTTTTTTCATTAGAGTAATAAAAATATCATAAAAATACAATTATATAAAAATATCATATCTGATAATGGCATTACGTTACTGTTTAACAGTGGAAAAAAAGGTCAGTGGTTTTGTCTATGTATAACATTTTCATCATTTTTATCTCTGTTTCACTTACACATGAACTAGTTGGCAGAAATAAGCTAACCAAGTTCCTTCCAGGTGCAGACCTGTTCAATTTAGACTGGAAGAATAAAGACAGTGGAGCAGGTGGTCATTTGCATTACTGTCTTGTGCACCACTGTTGCTCAGTGGGAGCGGCAGATATAAAAAGCCTTTAGGTTTGGTTAAGTAGGATTTTAGCATCTTTCAGAAGCAGCTTACAGCAACAGAATTGAAATTTATGTTTAATGTCACTGACGAAAACATCAACATGTAATAAATGGAATCAAACATTATGTGGAAAAGAAGCTTTGCAATATTGCTCTTACTAGGAAATCCTGTCGTTGCTCTCCTTTGTTCATTAACAATAAACATGTCATAAATATTGTAGCAGGTATATGACAGACATACTGAGCTCTGTTTTTATGAAATTTTTCCTGTTGTGATTTGTTATTTTATTACATTGTCTTACCCATGACATTTCATAGCCCTCATAAGCTATTAGATTGATTTGTCACAGAACATCAGCATTAGAATTCCACATCCTTGGTTGGCATTTAAGTCAATATTTGACAACACTGCATGAAGTGGTGCAAAATTTTTACAAGTGATGCGTTTCTAAAATTTCATTAGCTTTTCACACAGCTCACTGTTAATCAAAGGGTTTTAAAATTCATAGAGAGAGCTTACATAGCAATAATGCAGAGCACCTGCCCCCAAGGAGTAAACAAGACAAAAGACAAAAGCTAGTGAAAAAAGAAGAGATGTCAGTTTGCTTGAAAAGACAGGAATACATTTCACCACTGCTGCGAGTTTATGTTGTTTGGCCAACTGAGACTGATTTATTGGTAGACTACATAACACCCTGTACTGTGACATACAACAAAGACAATAAAAACAGAACAGAAATCCCACTAGGCAGCACAAGTGCACGTAACAGAACTCAGTTCAGTCTCACTTCAAATGAACTTCGTAATTCAATTGTTCTTTAAATTTGCTTTATTCACACTCTGCAAAGAGCTGTCCCATAAAGATAAGCTCATTTTCCTTAACGAGTCAAACACACAACAAAAACTCCAGAAGATTGAACAATGAATGCAAATTGACCCCAAGGGTACACTGTAGAAAATGAGCTCTAGTAAACAAAACTGATTACCCAAGAAAAAAAAAACAAGCAGCAATGTAAACCTTGACTAAGCTAGTTCTATCACTGGCTAATGAAAAAATCCTTTTACACCTACAGTTCTACTATTCTTACAGAGGATACTGCATACAGTAGTTCATGTACTGCAGTAGTGTGACAGGTTTATGGGCTACTGATTGATGGCGTGTGGGAATTAGAGGTAAAGATTTTTGGCTTATTCCTCACTGACCTCAGGTTAACGTACTGCTATGTCAATATAGGCCCATAATGGAAAAGTGATTTGCATCAGAATATTTAATTTTAAATGGCAAACTACTGTTAATGTTTCTGGAAATATGACATCTAGAGAAAATATTGGATATGTGTCTTGTTTTTTTTTTTCAATAAGTCACTTGTTAGACAAAGGCAACAATAAAAATCATAACTTAACCTTGTCATCATAATGTTATGAAACAGTAAAAATTTGTACTTAGTTGAACAAGCATTACACAGTCAGTGGCTCCTTGACTGAGTTTTATGACGCCTCTCTCCTGGCTGTGCCCCAGACATGTGGCTGCAGCATGCCACGTGGGCTTCTCCACCAACTTTGCCAGCAGCAACAGCAGTGCAACTACGTAGTTGCCTGGAAATCTCTGCCAAACATCCCTCAGCACGCCAGTAACTTTTATAGACCAAGTCTCAAAAAACACCACTAATGAAACTTCAGATTTGAGAGTGATCTGTGCCAGCACAGTTTTTTGGAAAACACAGTGTTCTTGTTGGAGAACAGTTACTAACATCTAACTGGAATTGGTCTTACGAGGTGCATGACAATGTCTCACAGAGTGTCTTTGCACCCTGCAACGGCAATCTCGCAAAAACACTCAGACCAATAAAAATGGATGATGGTTGAGTGAGTAATCTTTGCCTCATCTCAATTCCGGCTCTAATAATGTGCTGATGCCATTGTGGGGGAAAAAAAAAAATCACAGCAGAAGACTGGTAAGAGTGCAAGCTATGGATCACAGCACTGTAACAGAAGGAACTGTGTCAGTACAAATCAAAAGAACCGTTGTTGCCAAAATGTAGGTACAGTATGTGTTAGGAAATGTTATTTAGATGAGGGAGCCATTGAAGGCGGGGAACATAAAGTACTGATGCGCCCAGCTAGGTTTCATTCTTCAACTGCATCCGTTCTTTCCCCCAGGAGTGTAATCATCCTCAATGCGGTTTGGCTATCTCCTTTAACCCCAGCAGGAATTCCTTCTCTAATGCCAAAATCCCTTTCACAAAATGTAGATGCAAGCAAAACACAAAGCACCCAACCACAGAAAGAAGCTCATTCTCTCACTAGAGCAGTGAATGTGTTATCAGAGGGTTGTAAGCAGCTGCCGAGCATGTTTCGTAAAGGAATGCCAATGTTGATTTAAGCCATCTCCCTTTCTATGTCATGCTATTTGGAACAAGTTGCACACCACCCATTTTCCACCACAGTAATTCACACACTTGAGTGTACGCGCACACAAAGAGAAATACACATTCTAAAAACTCCACCTTGTTGAGTACTACTGAGGTCTAAAATACCACTTTAGGGCCTCATGAGGTTGCATATCTGCTGTTAGCCTGGTATTCAGCTGGTGAGAGAACCAGCAAATGGAAGGCTTCTGGATTCCTCTCCACCTCCAGCTGTGTGGGCGAATACACTCACTCATACATGAAAGGTCAGCTACACAGAAATATGAGGCCTGTAGTTACATGTACACATTGGAGGGCACAGATGACTAGCACAAATGCACGTACAATACACAAGTTGATTACTAGAAGCTGACAACCATGCACACGCCCATAGACGTAAGTCATGCTGCCTCAATACACCCTCCTGCTCCCTGCCCACAGTGTGCCAGTGGTGGGCTGACAAGACCCATTCCACTCAGAGCTGCTAACACATTCTTGCACCTGCTGCTTCCCTCCCAACTGCTACTCATCCGCTCTCTTCAGGGAGCACACACACTGGATTCCACACTGGTGAGGTGGCTGAATGTCGAACAGTCATAATCTCTCCGCTATGCACAGTTGTGCTGTTAACCTCTGACAAGTGTAATTCTAACTCAGGCTCTCTGTTTTCTGTAATGAATAAAACATACTTTTGCTGAGTAGTCTCTAAGGTACTGACAGGAAATTAGGCAGATGAAGAAATAGTGGTGGTGGTGGTGGGGGAAATCTCCAGTAGACAAGAGACTTCTGATTTATGCTGAGTGGGAGTTTTGAGTCCGCGCTACATGTCTACTTGGCTATATATGTCTGTGTGTGTGAAATGTGAGACAGACACAGAGAGAGAGACACAATCCAATAAACATGTAGTCAGGATGTTCCAGCAGTGTATGAGACAGCCTACTAAACATATGGAATAGACACAGGCTCCAGTGATGTGGGTGTGGAGATGAAAGACTAAGAAGTCTGACTTCTTGCACTTCCTGCTGAGACTTAGGAAGCTACCAGAATCCTGTCAGGAACAGGAGGGGCCAAGTTCTTCTGGCTCAAATTCTATGGATTCTTCAGTCTTTCATTCACACACTAAAGCCACATTAAAAAAAAACAAAAAAACAATGCCAACACTATTGCCTGTTACGCTGTGATCCTTCCAGAAGAAAATAGCAGTTTATCACTTGCTATGCTCATTTAGTGAGAAGTTGTTCTCAGCTAATTCTTCTAAATCACAGCGATGTAGACAAGAAAAATGTCAGAAGCATCTTATCACCATGCTCTCTATGTACTGACATTTTCCAACGCAGTTGTGTAAATTCCTGTGGACACACTGTGGAGGATGTGGCACCAGCAAACACATTCTCTGCTGGCTAAATGATGGCTGACCTTTCCACTGGCAGTCTGCAAAACAGGGAGCCTGGCTAGCAAGTCCTGATAGGAAAACAAGTGGAGTGGCAGATGCGGCTGAAAAATATTGATGACTACAAGAAGTCACAAATAAAAACATGAATGGATGAAACAGATAATATGGTCGTGGCAGACAAGAGGGATTTTTCCATCCCAACGATTTTGTTTCCTTGAAATGGTTACATTTTAATGGCTGTCTGCTTGAATTAGGTTTCATTAATAACATTCATTACCCATTCAGGGTCTATTTGAATAGAGCACCAACAATCTGGAGCCTCCTCTGGCTCCAGTCCTGATACACTCACATGGACCATGTTATGCCTGCAGGAGAATTCAATTAGGAAAGAGGCATTTGATCATTATTAAGACTTAAGACTTGCGTCCTAAAAGCACAATTTATCATCATCAAGGTCTATTGTATGACAATGGTAGATTAGATGTCCTGAACATTTTCTGGAAGGTGACACATGCTTTCCTTGAACAGTTCAGGGTAAATGAGATTAGCCTTGTATGTGAGTCTTCTAAAAATGGAGCCCAGCAGAGCTAATGGCACATACTAGCTTGTATGTATTGTTTTTCCAACAATAGATTCTGGTTGAACATCAACCGTTTGTTGCTGTTTTCATCACAGTTACACAGTTTCCTTTGTAGAACAGCATAGCAAGATGAAATCAATTAAAATTATGTACATATGTAATACATATGTAATGTTCATCAACAAACAAAGCCCTTTAAAATGTCTAATTGAACAAAAAATTACCTAAACTCACTCACAGTATCTGTTGTTGCAGAGTAAAAATTTTGCCAAATTAAAGAATAGTAAGAGTAAGACTGGACAGTGAATAAGAGAAAAGAAAGGAAAAAGACAGATGAAGACAACTGGGACGTGAAACAGGGCAGTGTGTGAGCAGCCTATGGTGCCAGATGACCCACTGTTGGCAGACCTGGCTCCTGGTCCCTTTTTGAATCTCAAATGTACCCAGGCACAGAGGGGAATCCTAGGTAATTTGTCCACTTGTTTGGATAAACCACCATCTGCTACACTGTGCAAGGCCTCGGGCCCATCCATAAGCCTTCATGTTGGACCCAAATACTAAGCATATGGGAGCAAGCAAAAATGGAGTCCAAGTGCCTCTGAGCACAGAAACTGCAAAACAAGACTCAACTGGGAAGCTATGGTAAGAAATATGGATCTCTGAAAAATGTCTTTACTGTTCAAACAGACCAAGCTTTTTTTGTTTACATGTTTTGGGTATTCTTTTAACATAGATATAGAATATATAACATAATTTAGATATTTTGGAGCTGCCTATAAATTCAGCGAGACTCAAATTAAATTAAGGGTTTGAATTATAGTGGTCACTTTACGATTATTAGTAACTTTTGTGAAGATGAAAATTACCAGATTACTTTGTTTTTACTTGAGGCACGATAGTCAACATTTATGAGAAATGTTTTCACAGATTCACCTGCTGTAGAAATATTGTGTTATGTGCAGATAAATTTGACCTGGAGTAATAAGGCGGTCTGGCGAAGTGCAATAATACTGGCACTAATATGTGTGTAGTAAACATCTTATTCTCCAATTGTAAACTCCACCATCAGAAGAAACAGTGACACTTAGTACATCAGTTGTATAGCTGGTCAGATGTATACAAACAACATGTGTACTTGGTAAAGTATACGAAGACTGCCTTCCTAAAATGATTCTCTCCTCAATATGCAGTCATACATTCATGCACAACTAGTTCTGCAGTATGCTGATGTTCTGATTAAAACTAGGTAGCGTGAGAATGAAAACTTAACATGTTCAGATGCTATCTGATGATACATGTCACAGTTAACTTGGTGTATTACCTGTCACTGAAGACATGGACAGCTGCCACCTTTAGTAGTGATATGGTTATCTTGTTTTGACTTCCACTTTCCTTTCATCAACATCATTGTTGCCTTCTGTCTTGTTTAGTATGTCCTTTCTTATCAGTCTAAGTCCGACCTGCCTTTCTAGCATGCATGAATGAAACTGATTAAATTTGTCAGAGAAACACAAGTTATACAAATGAAAGCCGCAAAAAGCACCTTTGTGAATGTGCAAACGAATTGTAGAATATTAAAGTTACATTAGTGTGGCTGAAATACTGACACTGATACTACTAATGATGATGATGAGAATGAAGATTATGGTTGCAACTGTGCTACATTCCTTCTGTCTTCCCAGCAGATTCTCCAGCAGTGGAACATTAACAGACTGACTACTTGATCCTCGCACTACTTCAACCTGAGAGTGAAAGAATATCAAATTCAGGCTGTAAAACAAGTTTTCACTATCTACATATTTGCGGGGTGTACACAAAAAGCAAAGGACAGGTTTTTCATCCTGTCAAGAGTCATTAGTTTGGATCTTCTGGTTATTTATAGAGACAGGAAACTGAGACACATGTGCACCTTTAACTTTTCACATCGCTGGGTTCTCAAATGACCTTTAAGAAATATAGAAAATGCTATCCAGAACCCAGCAGCATGAGAACAGGATCAGTTCAAAGCCTGAATGATGCAAGACATTGTATGAATGCCAGAAGATACAACAATATATAGCAGGGGTTACAAAATAAAGAAATATGCCAATTTCCCTAAAGAATGTCTGTGAGTGATATCAATACTGAGATAGTTCTTCAGACACTGATTAAGTTTCCCAAAAAATATTGTCACATATTAAAAGATGATGTGACGAAGAGCATTCTCTTGTAAAAAAAACAACAACAAACAAACAAAAAAAGCAAAAAGTAGTAGTACAGCCCAATGACTGGACTTCAGAACTGCACAGAAGGAAATACCACATGAAATAATAGGAGACGAAATGAGCAATGAGTACAGTTGGCAGAAAGAAATTCTGAGAATTACTCACTTTGTTGTGCGCAAAAGATTGTGTTTCATTCTATTGTCCTATTGTTATTATTCCCTTTGACAACAGTGTATTGTGGCACTGACACACAGGGCTTCGAAGTGCCTTGAAATGATACAAAGAGCACTTTCATAAGAGGCTATATTGAATCATTGGCCAGTGGTGTGACACTGCCTGATGACTACTGCGGCTATGAGGTGAATAATTTAGGTGGGGGTG
>OMLM01021119.1:130541-148262 GCA_900302695.1 Helostoma temminkii | reverse complement strand
ATTTAGGTGGGGGTGTTCAGGCTGGGCTCCAATGCTGAGTGCTATGAAAGGTGAGCCCATATATTAACAAAACTTACTGATTTATGGTCATTTCAAACAAAAAATGGGTTCTCCCATTAACACCTGCTGGTGTTATTCTGTAGAGGACTTATTAATGCGTATCTGTTAAATAATTTAACATTTTGCTGTACTTGTTTATGATGGCACTCTATAACTAGTCAAACAATTAAAGAAACATAACTTTTTTTTGAATGGTCATTACTGTAGCATTAACAAAGTTGTATTAATTGGATTCAGACACTCGGAGCAAAGAGTTAAGGTCAAGTAGAGACTGTGAAAGGGGTAATTTTTAAACAAAAACTCAACCCTAACCACAGTGACTTTCTTCACTAAACCCAAACCAACATAGGACTCTAGCCTGGAACTTGGGTCTGTAGTTTGTCACTCCTGCACATTAGTCAACCATCCAACTCCAACCTCCTTGCAACTTGTTTTCCCTTAATAAATGTGGCACTTTCTTTCATTCAAAAAAGTATGCTGCTCTAATTAGATTCACTACAGCCGCTGCATAGTTTTTGCCCACTAATACTGTAGTCACTTCCAAAATGTCCTTGTCATTTGCATTCCAGTTTTGTTCAAATGTGTAATTTCTCTTTCCATCAGAGAAATGTGATGTACAATGTAGAAATTCAGACAGAAAACACTCTGTCTATGTCATGGGGATTCACCAGATCCTAGGAGTAATAATTATCACTTCCTGACAAGCAGATGGGATATAGAACTGAAGTTGCTGTATTGTCCCACAAACATATTCAAGAAATGTATTTTTTGAAAGTAAAAAAAAAAATAATAATAATAATAATAATGAGACATGACTGACGTGCCATACTAACAAACAACTGGGATTTGTATTATGTTGAAACTGTACTTTTTAATGTCCATTTTTGATAATGTTTGGCTGTTGTTCTAATTGAGGCCAGAAATGGTTGCTACTAACTGGCACCACGTTATGTAATCTTTTTCATTTCTATAGGAAGGATAGGATAGGGAATAAGTCTTTTATGAAGATAGACATACTGTTGGAATGCTCATGCATATATTACATGTTAGAATACATGTGTGTTTCTGAGTGTGTGTGTCTGTCGAGGAGATGCAAACTGTGGCTGCTTAAATATGTAATTTAACACATTACATAAAGTTTTCAGTGTCATCTGAATGGCTGTTGTTTTTTGAAGAGTGGGACGCATTAGTTTTCTCAATGCTTACTGGTGCAACTTGAGCATCTGCATGCTCTCCCAGAATGCTGAATGAGTGCAAATTGCCAAAATGAAGCTATTTCATTATGGGGATGAGCAGTGCTGAATAAACAGGAACAAGGCAGAGTGCTTCATTGAGCCATCTGTGGAAGTACATTGGCAAGAAGTGCTGCTGTGTTTACAACACTGATGGCTGGCAGAAGGACAGAGATGACTTCTAGCTAAGCAGAACAGTAGTCATCACCAACTCCCACTGATCTAAAAACACAGCTAATGCACAGCAGGTGAGGAAGGATTGTTCCATAGCATAGATCAGAAATATTCAGCTAAAGTTTATCCCTGATTCTAGAAAATATCAACATTAACTTGCATTTACTGCAAATAACACAAGAAAATCAACTTGAATATAACGCTGTCTTACCCATCAAGTCAGATAATGAATTCTGTAGATACAGACACAAAAGAAAGACAAAGGGTAGAGATACAAGCTGTATTCCAGCTCATCCAAAAGATCTCCGCCCGCTCCCCATATGTGGAGGAGTTTACGATGACAAGATACAAAAAATAAAGCTAAAAGACCCACAGTGAAAACACTCACTTCTGCTGACTTCTGGGAGTACACGGAAGCAGAAAATGGGCCAGAGGTAATTTCAGCATGTTTTACAGTCAGCCAGGAGAAATAGACTGAATTGAGACAGAGAGACAGGAAGAGAGAAATAGAGCATTTGTTACCCACTGACTGAACTCAGTTCATATGTAATGTTCCAACTGATCGCAGTATGCATTGATAGGTAATTGTATTAACTGATGCAGCACAGCGAAGACTATTCTTTGAATTCAAGAGATTTGAAGTCTGAAGCAAAAGTTTCTGCCAACCTTCTTCTTACAGGGAGCAATTCACAGTAAGCATTTAAAAGAGATAGTCTAAAACAAAAACATGCATTTTTTTTTTTAGCTCTGTTGTGTTCATATGCAAGGCTTCAGTCTAGACATGGAGATGGAGATACCTAATTTTTTTTCAGCAGCTGTTGTTTGCAGTGGTCAAACCTGTGTCCTTCTGTTTAAGAGTTAGCCTCTAATCACCACCCTGCTCTGCCGTAACAAAGCCTGTGTAAATCAGTTAATTTTCATTTATAAGTAATGCTCCACAGATGGGTCCATGCTAAACATGAATACATTTCCATCACATAAATTACTACTCTCACTAATGTGTCAGACCAGATCAGTTTATTTTCATGCCAGAGTCACATTCTCCAGACATGTCATAATTACTTGTCTCCTGACATTCATTAAGTAACATCCTGATTTCCCTCCTTCCCTCGATTGGGATTAATTGAATGCTTTTAAAAGCCAAGACATTTCTTCCATTAGAACAAAAGCCAGACAGCAAAATGCGTCAAAGAAAAAAAAGTGTGTGTGTATATATGTGTGCATGTGTATATGTGTGCATGCCCCTGAATGTTCCCAGCACTGTTGACTGCAGTAATGGGCTGGGCAGCTGGTCTCAGTTTTGCTGTCATCGTTGTCACAGTGATGGAGGCTTGATAGTCAGCCAAACACTAGCGTGTTGTTCGCCACTCAGCCCTGTGACTTATCTCCCCCTTGCACTGCTAATGGACATCATTGCTGAAAGAGATACATTCCATGGTGATGCACTGGTAATCCTCTATCACTAAGGAATAGAAATTTAGGTTAATAACTTTAAAACTTTCAATGAAGCCGCACACAAAGCTCAAGTAATTAGTAAATGTGAATTAATTTAATATGCCTCCATATGTGCATGAGTTTTTTCTTGTTGTTGTTTTCAAAATGTACAAAATGCATCTGAACTAATGGCCACAATTCCCTCGCATGAACACAGCACACCTGCAGGATAGCCTGCTTCTACAGTATTAGAGTTTGTTATTTTACATACACCTGCTATCTGCTCTTTCTTATGCCATGTCAAGCTAAATTAAACAAACATTAAATATTCTTCTTAATAGCACCCTTAATGGAGTGATCCAAATGGGTTTAATCCACAGCACATCCATCTCAGGTCTGAAGAGTTGTCAGATAAACACAATCAGCGGTAACTGAACTAATTTTCCTGCTATTTAAACACAGCTTACCATCAGATGGCTGACTGTGTGCCATGTCTCAATTATACTGATGTCACCCAGATAATGTTAATGCCATTACTTTTTTGTAATGCCATTAGATTTCATGGCCAATCATCCCATCAAACATGCACTGAAGTTCAAAAGAGCAGAACAATCTAATTTCAGTATCCTACATTTGTTTAGCAGAATGATAAATTCAAACATCTTTGAAACCGATGTAAAATTGAGCATATTTTAATTAAATGTGTGTGTGTGAGTGACAGAAAGGGTTTCAGGCTTTATCAGTTTGCATAACTGCAGAATAACTGGAACAAAGATGATACAGGAGGTGTAAAAAAGAAATGAGAGAATGGCTGGTAATTGAAAAGCAACTGGTTGAATTCTTGGCATACTTCCTGCTGTGAGCTGGTAACTGTAGGCTCTACTTAACACCACATTTTACCTGGGAAACTGCACCATACGCAACTCTGAAGAACTATAATGACTAAGTGAAGAAGGATGTTTGCAGCAGTTTGTGGTGGCATTTAGGCATTATTCAGTTGGTAAAGCAGTTTTCTGTCAACCCAGGCGTTAATGGTTCAAATCCCGGTTCCTCCTGGCTGGCTATATGCTTAGGTGTCTTTGGACACCAAAATCCCATAGTAGCGTCATCAAATAATCTCCTTCACTTTTAACTCCCTTTGGATAAAATCGTCTGCTAAATGTAATTTGTAGGAGGTCCAGCTGACCTTTTACCTCTTTGGATGGCAACCATAACAATGCAGGGCAAACCTGTCAAGCTTTAGATATCTCGACATGATGAATCAGTATTCAGGAGGGTGTAGTAGCAGGAATTGTGGGTAGAGTGATTTTAGTTTTCTGACACAAAAAAATATAAAGGCAGAAAATACAAGAAATACTGACAGCATGGTCACTTTCACAGATCTGCAGCTATACAGCCCTACATATATGCAGCTAGCTAGTGATACACTGATCGGTGTAATCACATTTAAACTCACCATAGCTGTTCATAATATATGTAGACTTGCAGAATGACTTGTCTAATGATACTGTTGCACACATTCAGATGTGCAGAACACAGCGCAGTTAACTCCAGTTTACAGTGAAAATGTTCAAAGTGACACAAAGATAACCGATTTTGAGCTAATCACCTGTCCACATATTTGTGTACAGTCTGCTGAATTCTCAATAAGAATTATAAAGTAGAGGTGATAAAAATGCATTTGTTATAGAAAAAACTGTGCCATTGTTTTTAATTTGTTTTCATTTTGATTTCTCCCACTAACATCCAGACTTTTTCACCCATGCCCGTATCTGCAAGTTCAATATAAATAATTTCTTTACCTGTTAAAAATAATTTAAAACCTTACAAAGTCCATATCATTATTATGAAAGGTAACGTATGACTAAAACACTAAGACATAACCAAAACTGAGTTTCATGGACTAAATCTTGACTAAAACTAGTATAAAATAAAAATGTGACTCCCTCTAAATAAAAAACTAAATAGAAAATCCTTGTCAAAATTAACACTGGATAGTATAAATATAACATAAATCTAACCTGTCCAAAAAGAACACTAAGTTTGTTCATTATGAATTAATCATTAACTGGTGAGAATGCTGACTTTATTTCCTGGGAGATGTAGCTGTAACCTCAATCTTTAAGCGGGATTTAAATTCCTATTTGTAGGTATCATTTTATCATATGTTCAGGCCTGTTTCAGAGAATCTTACTCAAAGAGTAAGCACTAATAAGATAGCTAGCTAAATTTGATAGAATCTGGTAGCTGCATTCGTCATTTCAGACAGCAAAATCAAGTCTGCGGTCAACATCATGTTTTCTACTCTCTCTTTACCTGACTTGACTCTAGGACTGTTTCTTTATCATATTACTCAGCCAAGCTGAACTGATACTGTCCTGTGGTCTATCTGTTTATTTTACAAGCTCTTGAGCAATGCCGAACTGGTATAGACACATTTTGCAAGATAGGACAACACCGCTAAATGTCTATTTCCCCTTAGAAGGAAATCCCATGCTAGAAGGGAGGTGTTCCGGTTGCTGCATTTCCATAGAAAAGTGATAAAGACTTGTCATGCAGTGCAAGTTGCAACTGCGCAGCAGCCTCTCACAGGTTCTTAAACTGAGAAATTCTGTAAGGCTGCAGAGGATGCAGACATCCAAAATTTTCTTTACCAGGCTTCTAGACATTTCATATATAGCATACAAAAATCTTTTATTAGATGAAAAAAAGGAGAGCTTTCTTTTTATCACTAATGATGTGAATGTTATTTAAATAAAAATTATATTGTGACAAGTTTAAGTTCAATCAGATGAGTCTGTGGCCTGTTATTCACTGGCTGCTGTGTTTCTATAAAATTACTTTACTTGAGCAACAGGAATACATTTGTTCCGTTACTGTTAAGTTGCCTAAAAACACAATGCAGTAAAAACACACCATCACTCATCTTTATTTATAACATCTGCAGAGCGTATTCCTTATTACTATTACTGTCACATTGACGTCCATGAGGGAGCAACACCCTAACCAAGTTTATCTAGCACAAGGATCAGCAGGCTGTCTCTTTACAACAGGGACAATCAGATGTTTCAAATATGAAAATGTAGTGTCAGGTCAGGGCCATGCACAGATAAACTCTATGAATATAAATGAGCTATGAAGGAGAGCTGCCAATCCAGAAGCAGACATTTGGCTGCTACACAGCCAGGCAGATGGGAGACAGATACACCAACCCTTTGTGTCATAAGAGTCTAATAATAGCATAACAGCACTCTGCCCTGAACTACTGACCCATGCTTTCAGGTCATCAGATGACAACGGAAATGAACGCAGGGGAATGTTTTACACAACAAATGAAACCTTTTTCTGATTTTCTAAAGGATGGTCACATTTTACTGCAAACTAACTACAGTAACTTATCATTGTGAATTTTGGCCAGTGATAGGAACAATATATTTTTGCCATTTGCCTAGTTATTAGTTATTGCCTAGTCTCTTTTGCAATATTGTTTACTAAAATTATTCTTTGAAATTACTATTATGTCATGTAATAGTTATATTTTCTAAAATGGATAACAAGAGCAAAACACAAGTGAGGCAACACAACCTAGGTGCTTTACCATTTTTAGCAATGCATGGCAGTAAATTGTAGGTATATTCTATCTTTTTTTTATCTTGTGCATAAGAGCTGCATCACATCAGCACTAAAACAATGCATCCAGTACCTCAAGTACATATTAAGCATCAACTGTAAGGCATTGTGTGGCCTCTACACATTAAAATACACCCATGCATGTCTGTCATGTTTGCCATGGCACGACATAATGAAAGCGATTCTTCATGAGGACACTGAGTCATCCTTATAAAAAGACTGGGGAATGTTACATTATAATTTTTACTCATCAAAATATGGACTTTTGCATGTGAATTATACATGCAGTTATTTTAGTAAAATCTTATAAAATTAGCATTGGCAATTTGTACCACATCTACTTATATTTGCAGTAAATTTACTTAATGTCAATTAAGGACCTTGATAGAAAAGTTGTCAGACGGCGAATGACTTAAACCAGATAGACTGTGGACTGTGTCATAATTGGTTCTATTCTTTTTGATTCATTAAACAAAGGTTTTTGCCAAAATGTACCTGAAGTTGTTCTATGGCAGAGGTCATCAAACAGTGGACTTCAGTCTGGGTCTGGACCCAACAATGTTTGCATCTAGACTGTAAAGTGCTTCACAATACTACGTCTTGTTTTGACAAAATGTCTTAACAAATGCAGTGTGACCATCTTGGCAAATATGTGTGGGTCATTTATTTGCTACACCTTATCTAAGCATGTCAATCAGGGGAGAGCATGAGATAAACAAATACTTTATTTGTAAACTTTTGATCCTGAGACTAGTAGTAGAAGTAGAAGTAGTAGTAGTAGTAAGGCAAAGGCATATCTATGGGAATACAGACCTCACTCCCCCCATAATCTACGCCTGAAAGCAATGAAACATGTTTTGAATGGTAAGAATCTGAACCTTGACTGTAAAGGATATCAAATGACACGACCTTCTGAATTTTTTGCTGAATAACCTTGATCTACGGAGGGATTGTTTACTTGTTGTGTCATTTGTTTTTCTTCAAACGGGAAAGCCTAAGCCTTTGGGCTGTTACCTTGGTTTGTGTCTGTGGATAGACAAACATCCATGTGCTGCCCACTTACAGTATTACAATATAAAGCATGCATCATAATGCAAATATTGGCTTTATTTAGAAAACCTTGAGCTGTTTTCATCACTGTCTCATCTAAGACTCATTGTTTGCACAATAAACAGTTTGTAATTGCTATTCTGTTATGAGTTGCAGATAGACATCCTGGCAGAAGACCTATAATAAGAGAAGGAACAACAGCTTTCTACTCATTGCACTAGTGCTTAAGAAGGAGCGTTAAGGACTAAACAAAGAGAGTCATTTATCATTACGATGACACAGCTTTTCTATGTACATGGAAACATGTGACTGGTTATTTGTAGACATTCTGCAATCTTAAATGTAAATGTAACCAATGCTGACTCAGACAATGGTGAATTCACTTAATGAGCTTCCACACCACAATGATCAAGTGGGAGAGTTGACTGAATCTTTACAGCAAAACATCCATGATATTGCATGTGCAGGACAACCATGTAAAACCAACCAGTGCAACCCATGTTTGAGACCATTATAGAGAGTGATTACATGTAAGTGAAAGTGTTATTTTCATCACTTTTTTCACGTCACCACCTCTTTGAATGATATTTTAATATTGATTGTGAATTTAAATAGAAGCATAAAGGAAACAATTTAAAGAACTTCTTAATTACCAGGCCCCCAACAACTCATCTTGTTTGGTCTGCTGCAGCAGAGGGGGTGGTATATTTTTAGTGCTCTTTCCAGAGAGTGACTCTGCCAGACGGGCTCTCTGCCCCACATCTTAAGTGAGAGTTTGAACTTTAGAACAAGCTTAAAGCCTACTCTAAAGTAAATCTGAAGGGGCATATATCCAGTGAAGTGTGTACATGTTTCTTGTATGTGAAATGGTGGCTTTAGCACAAGACCAATTGTCTCTCAAAAGACAAAAGTCATTTTATAAATCAGGAATAACACAGATGCACACACAGCCAAGTTTTCAGCAAGGCAAGCATTCAGTTCCTGCTCTTTGCAACCCCATCTATGATTCAACACCTTCCAGGGCCTCTCTCAGATCACTTAGGCTATTTTAATTATGCATCAACTACTGATCAAAGGCAATTAATAGGGAGAGCAACCTTTTGACTCTGTGGCTCTTAACCTTGTAAGGTCTTTCATTCTGTTGAATAAATTATCAGTCAAAAGGATGCTGTATTTGCATAGTGTTGTTTGCAGTTTGACAGATCCACTTTCTACATGAAGGTAGCAATGCATACTTAGTTTTAGACTTACTCAGGAATCCTGGGTAAATCTGCAAGACTTAATACATCTTCAGTCTTACCAGCATTATCTAACATCTTACAAACCCCAGGTAATGCAGACCCACTTCTGTCAGTTAACAACCCATCTGTTAGTAAACATCAACAGTATGCCAATAAAGGCACAAGAAGCTCAGACAAACAGGTTGGTATTCTTGTAGGACAGACATTTAGAGCCACAGATTCCTTATTTACACAAGGAAGCACACATGTCCATTGTCAGCCTAGTACCTTGTTTCACATACATACTCTTTCGTACCTGTTGCAGCCACCATTTACCTGGATTAAGAGCAGCTTTATTACTAAGCCAATTAACAAATCAGATGCATCAATATTATTGTTAGATAAAAATCACAAAACAACAAAAATGGGAGCATATCTAAAGCTAATAAAGGAAATGAGTTTAAGTGTAGTATAAAACATACAACAGCAGCACGTCATTCCCAGTTCAACCTTCTTCAAATAACACTCAATTTGCCACCTCAATGTAGTCATATAATTTTGATATAAATGTATATAAATTCTAGTAATCTGATATTTTAATATTTTTGCTTACAATTAATTACTAATTAAGAGCAGACACCCTAATAATACTACTGTATTGTAAGTCTCACTATGTATAAATGAACTCAATACACAAACACATAATTCTCAGTAAATTTTGCAGAATTTAATAATTAATAATAAAAATTTATTACAAAAATCAGCTGTTCAGTTCCTTCTTAATATTATTCTGTACACTAGAAAAAAATAGGTTTTTTTGCTGTACTTTATGGCAGAAAATACCTATCTGTGCTCTGGACAGGGAAATATGCTATGATAAGTTCAAGCTCAACTAAGAAAAAAAATCCACAATCATTAAAGACAGTTCAGAGGCAGGCAGCGATGTCAGATGACTTGTTTTATATTTTGTTTTAAGAACATGACCTATTTTTTCACTGACATTTTGTCTTCTTTCCTCTTGTACATTTCCGTTCTTTCACACAACTGAGGCCTGAAAAGGAATGGGAGGTTTCATTCCGGATCTCCTTTTCAATTAAACTCCCTCAGTTGCCAGGAGGAAAAGGAGTCCAGCTCTTATGCAATACTCCTCACTCAACACTGAGGTTAAATTGCACAGCAGAGCGAGAGACAGAAAGTGAAAAGGAGGGAAGAGAGAGACTGAGGAATGAAAGGAGTGCAGTAGGGACCAGTGTCTGGCACAGTCTAAAGTAGTGAGTGGCTTTCTTTTGTCAGGATATAGGGAATTTAAGTGGGAGGAAAGCAAGGCGCTTCCGTCTCCATTCACACACTTACTTCATAGATGCAGCCACACTGTCACCACATGCCTCAACACAAATCTCTTAATCATGCAGGCAGCAGGTAAACACATAGTCAGCTCATCTGACGTCACAAAACCCTGCCTCTCACCAGGTTCCCAACAGATCCATTGCAGCAGTTGCAGTTTAGATTGAGTGGGCTGCGGAGCTAGCAGAAATAGAAATAAAGGGGCCTGGCCTAAACCACAGAGGAACTTTGATAAATATGGGGGGTGATAACACAACTCCCCAGGGACCACTAGAGAGTCTAATGTGAGAAATGGAGAACAAAGGCTAGCTGCAAGGTTTCTGAAAAGTAAAACTGCTGTGGTTGCTGTACATAAAGCCCCACCTCTCCATCCAAAACCCCATAAAGCCCCTGTCAGTATCCTCAGAGTGCACAGCCACTGCTGAAAATACTAGGTCAGACTCATCTCAGAAAGGCTGCAGCCTGCCCATGGTTTGTTTTCTGTATGGCACTCTATCGCTTTAAGTAACCCCAAAGTGTCCAATTACTCAAGATGGAACCACAATTACACTGCAGAGTGCTGATCAGCAATTTAGGACAGCTGTCCACTCCGAGATTAAAATTTATATGTGCACAAGTGACATTCTGAATTTCTATAATTAATCTATGAACAAATTAACATTATAGAACTCATCTCTACAAAATCACTCCCTGAAAACAATCCCAATGGAGAAAAGGCTCCAAAAAGGAAAGGCCTCTAATCTTTCAAGTAATGAACACAAAGCTTGCTACACTTTTCCTTAGGATGTATATGTCTATACAGGCTCTTTAATTTCTACAATACAGTATGAAAAACTTTGGTTTACTGAAATAACTTAAATTTAAATAAACAATAATAATAAACAAAGTCACACTCAAAATCTCTCCGTTTAGCTCCCACATTACATTCTCAACACTTTACCAACAGCAGTCAGGATGTTGTAAATGAAATCTTATTGCCACACTGCTAACCTGTTTATTTTGATGCCCTTTAAGATGGCTTTGGTTGGTAATTATTTGCAGTCCACTCAATACAGGAAGAGAATAGTCTATTGTTATTCTGATGTGCCTGTTGATTCCCTGCTCTGCCTTTCTCTGGTCAGTCAATGACCCACCTGGTGCAATCAAAGTAGTGAGTCTTTAGTGTTCAATGGTTTTGTTGTACTGAAAACCACCTCTTAAGACAGGAAGCACTGGCTACTAAACAGAGGCTGATGCATGAAAGGGTATCTCCAGATAACCCTTGAAATGGTATGTTTTTTTTCTTTGGGAATTCATCAGAGCATTATACCTGACAACATCATGACAAGTGGCTATAGATGAAAATAATAGCAAACGGCTAATACATTACACAAATTATATGCATGTGCATCCTGTACGTTTGCATGAGCACACACAACCTGATTGAAAGCAGCACTGGCTACAAGTCAGACTGCCTTGGCCAAATGCTTTAATTGTGTTTCCAAGAAGCACACAACAAGGAGTTTGCTGTCAGTTTCTCTCCTTGTTTGATCAGTGTAATCACATTAGTCTGATTCATTCCTTCACACTCTGAAAAAGGGATCTGAGCTAACACACTGCCTGACTAATTAACAACACATACAAAAGCATTGTTCACAACTTTACCTTCTCAATCTGTGGAATTCAGAAGCTCTGAGATTAACAGTTAGATTATGATCACAGACAAAAGTCACAAAAACAACGTTCATTGGTACTGGCACTAAAATAAAAATCATATAGCTAAAAACAAATCATATCATATAATGTTGACACTGAAGTTATTGACTTCAATGTGCTTTATTTGTCAAATGTATTCTGTTTACTAACTCAAAATAAGGAAGGCAGCCAGGGGACACCTAAGCAGTGGAAAAGAGGGGAGGGAGAAGGGAAAGAGCCAAGTCTCCTTTGTGCGTTTGTGGGTGCGGAGGAGCTGGGCTCAGAGGATATGGAGAAGGTTCCCTACAGGGCAGCAGTCTGCTCTGAATTGGCCAGCTGTTCTCTGTTCACTCTTGTGTCCCAGTGCCCACTGAGCACCCAGCCTATGCCAAAAAGGAGGACAAACACGGCCTCACTACAGCACACCCAGTGAAAAAGCCTGCTTGTACGAGGAGTTCCATTCAAAGGTGACCAACAGGTTCCAGAATTACTGGGGAGACCATATGCTCTAAGCAGGACAAAGCATCTGCGAGTGAATCAGTCTTTCTCCTCAGGACATAGTCCACCTCCATTCAACCCCATGACAAAACCAGCCTGACCTGGCACGGCTGGCCTGCGGGTGGCCTTGAGCCCCCAGGGAGATGTTGATGGGCTTGGTTTCCCAGCCTTGATGCCCTGGTAGCGGCCTGCTGACAGTGACATGTGGACCTGCTGACAGAGCACTGGGAGGGAGAGGAGAGGAGAGGAGTACAGTGATGCAATGTATCTAGACATCTGTGGACTTGTGCAGGGCAGCAGAGGGTCAACCCTGAATAGGAGGGGTGGAGAGCATTGAGTACCTCTTCCTTGTTTGTCAGCAAGTGCAAAGACAGGTGCATACAGACACTGCATAAAGACATAATGGAGTAATTGAGTGCAGTCAGTTAATCTTTCACTTCTGCAACTTGCTCTTCAATTTCTGAGAGTGACAGACCTTCAATATTTTAACTCTGCTGGAAATGAATGCATTCTGGCAAAACAGAAAAAGTCAGAAGGTTCAAACTGAAGCATCACCTTTAGAGGTTCTAAATGAAATTTTAATGGTTTATAAATTAACCTTGGTTGCTTATATCAATAAAATGATAAAAAATCACAGAGATACTTTTGGTTCTTCATGAATAATAACATGGCCCCAATCACCTCATACAATCAGCACAAGAAGCAAAACAGGCACTGGAATTGTCCTGAGTAAACAAAGTGATTGATGATATTCACAAAGCAATAATCACTAGATGCCATGATGCAATTACTCTCTAATCTCACTTCTAAATGAACTCTATGGTAGAATCCATTTTTCATCAGAAGGAAATTACACACTTATTATATTTAAGATGTCTTAGAGAGGCTTTACTGGGCATTTTATATGCACAATAACATCCCAACATTGACCATAAGACAGTGGTTGTATTAGTACTCATGGCAAAATGATGCCACCTATGCCCAAGCTCCTGTATTTTGATTATCTTGTGTTTTTGTATGGTCTCATACAAAACTGTGTTTGCACAAGACTAAAACTATAAACATTTGGTTCCCTGTCAACTAGCTTCCACTACAAAAAAATGCACTACAGAATTATGCAAAGTTTTTTTTACTTATTTTCCACTTTCCACTTTATTACCTTTGCTTTAACTTACTTTAAACCATTTCTATCATAACATGGCTTTAATTATTATGAACACTTAACAAATGATTATTATATACTTTATAGTCTGCAAAATACATACAGAAACACACAGAGATGGAGCATACAGAAACACTGTGCCATAGAGACACAGCACAAAGCAGCACCATCATCACCACCATACAACATAAAGCACTCGCCTTTCTAATTCATCTGTTGCCTTTTGTAAGCACCACATCTCTTTGTCTGCCACATCTGCTCAGGCGTAATAAGGTCTATGGCCTGATAATCATATTACTGCACAGAACATCACAGTGAAGAGGTTTTCTGCCTCTGTGTGCGTAGGGGACAAACCAAAAACAGGCAATCATATTCTGTCAGTACTCATTACTGAGTGAATCACTGATGTGCCTGCATATGTGAAAAAAAATACAATGTGTATATGGAAATGTAGGAATTATGTTTGCCATCTTGTTTGCAGTCATTACCCAAGATATGCTGATGTGTGTACAGTGCAAATTGATACTCATGTACCACATGTCATTTGTACCACACATGTTGCTGCTCTTGGTTGGTGAGGGCTCTCCAATTATAGGCTTACGAAGACAGAGGATTTCTTGCAGGTGTCAGAAAGGCCTAAAAAGCACAAATGTCTCCAGTTGTATTATGAGCATTTATTGACATTATCTTCACTTGTGCTCTGTCACCCCACACAACTTTATATGCTTGTCAGGGCAACCAATGAGTCACAGAAAAGTCCAAAAATAATATAAGGTAGGATTAATGCTTCTACAATAATGCAAGTCAGATGTACAATTCTACTCTACCTACAGTAAAGTAAGAATTTTTTTACTGGCAAATTAAAACTTCACTATGAAAAACAAAATTTTAGACTACATGTACAGTTGGGTCTATAATGAAACAATGCAGATGTGCTTAGAGTGTAGACTGCCAGCTTTAATTTAAGGGCTTGTTTCGAAATATGGGATAAACTGTAAAGGAGTTACAGCAATTTTTGTACATAAGTCTCTATTTTTAGTGGGTAAACAAATAAATAGTTGAACAAACAAACATAGGGCTAAATTAATTAAATTACACACACAATAGCAACACATCTCAACCCCTTAGATCATACAGTATAATGCATAATGACAGTTAAGATTCCAAGCAAAGTAATACAGTATGTTAAAATTTAACATTTACTAGTGTGTAGTGTTGCTACATGATTTATGTGACTCAGAAGTTCTGTGGACTCTGTGTGTTTATGTGGATCTGATTACTCAGCAGCTACTGTCAGTAACTTGCAGCTAGTGACGGATAATAGGTTAAAGGAAATGTTAGGAATCTTATGGGTCTGTGTACATGTGGCCTTGCTTTCTCAGCAGCTAGCCTCCAGTAAAGTGTCAGGATGCCTTGTTTCTCTAGGGGATGAATCATACTTCAGATGACATGTTTGGCTGGTTAAACAAGGACTGATGTCATTTACATCCCAACCACCAATTACACAAGCTCACACTGGAAGGCAGTTTTGGTGGCTGAATCACATGTTTGTTGAAGCTCATGTCTGGAATCTGTGGGGTACAAATTTAAATACTCAAACTGGATTAATAACTCAAGTTCCCAGAGCTTCTAAATCTTACATCAGTGGAGCCTGGCAATGAAAACTGTATGATTGTGATAAAATCCCCATATCTGAACTGTGGACAAAATTATATAAATATTAAGATTTTTTAATATCCTTTTTAATATCCATAAGCACACAGTGTCACAGATTGCCCACACTCGTAAACACAAGTCCACTGACAAGTTTATAACAGTTTCATTATGATTTGGCATTTCTAAGGTTCACAATTTCTAAATTTTTATGAAGTAAAAATGAAAAAAAAACAAACTCAAAATTGGTTTTAGATTTTACAAATAGTGGGTGACTGCTTTCTACAGTATATTAACAAACTTATTAAGGTTCACGAACTTCTATTTTCCACAGCTTTTAAAATGTATCAAAAGTGTCAACTAAGAGCTCAAGAAAAAAAAATAGTTTGTGAAGGTGACATTGCTTTATGTAAAAACAAAAAAACAAAAAACAAACAAACAAAAAAAAACAAGCCAACAGGGAAAGAAGTCTGATATGTTCTGTACAAGCAAACTCCACCTACTGATGAACACTTGATGCTGTAATTTTTTAAACAACTTTTTCTGTTGTGCTAAAGTGGTAAAATAGCTTTTATGTAGCATTGCTATATTTTCAATAGTTTATATTAAGTAATTGGTATAATTACTTTTGATGTGACAGAAACAGCAGTTCTGAAACTGTGTATAATCAGCTACAAAAACTCAAATAGGTCACTGTCCTCCTTGGTTGTGTATGTATATATTGTAAAATCAATATTGACTTATTCTTAAGGAATGGACCACTGCCAACGAAAAAAGCCTGCCTGTCCATCCATAGAGGCTTCAGGCTCAGGTCAGCCAGTTTGTGCTCTATCACCCGTGGCGGTCCACTGAAGTGCAACACAAACAGAGGTCAACTTTCTGCTAGATTTCTAGGTATAATACCTTCACACTCTGCTGATGTCTATCCTTACTTTCACTCACCAAACGTTTCCTGATATTTTTCTCAATATTTTATTTGTCTATTTTCTTGTCTGTCACCTATGATTTAAGTCCAGACTAGCCACTGTACCATTCTAGTCATGACTCATCCCTGTACACTAGGACTGACAGTAGATTGATGGATGGAGAAAGAACAAGGAGGAGAGACACAGATGAAACACAGAGTAGGTGAGTCTTGATCCACATCTTGCACCAGATTTAAGCATCTTTAAAAGGTTGACAAAATATGTGAATCTGTGCACATCTGTCAAAATGTGATTTGTGAAGAACAAATGAAGGAACTGTGGAAAGATTCTGAAGATTAATATCAGTGCCCATCTAGGGATATTTTAATAGGTTGGGTTGGCTAAAACAAATGTGATCTATTTTTCACTGTTCTGTTAAACGTTTTCTCCACCAGAACCTGCTGGTGTTGCAATGCTACTTTTCCATCATAAATAGGCTCTACAAAATGCATCGTCTGATGTAGCTAGAGTGGGAATGTATTCTACTCACAAAAAAAGAACATGATCAACACATCCCTAGTAATAACTCTTCTGCAACCCTTGTGCATCATTGTGTTTTATTGCTGTATCATGTATACTGTATTTATGTTAACACATTACCATTGCCTATTCAAAAGTTTTCCTGCCAAAATATGTACTATGGTCAGAGTCTAACTGGTTCCATCTTATCTACCCTTTATTAGTATAGCGATATTTAGTTGAGACTGATTTTACTTTCTGCTAAAGCAAGAAAAAATGTAAAAGTGTCAGAGGAAGACAGCAGAACAGGCAACAGTGTAAAACAGTACAGCTAGTCCTTCAGTAGCTCCACTGTGCAACTCCACAGTGATCAGTACTTCCAGATCACCAAGCTGGGGGTTAGGCATGGCTCTGTTCACAGGACAAAAGTCACACAGGATAAGTATGCTGTGAAGTCCAGTCACCGACCCCAAGGAGCCAGACTCTGGACTCCAGTCTGGCTCAGGCTCTCTTAATCGCCATGAGAGTCAATACTGTGCACGACTCAATTACCCAGGGAGGAGAACTCAAGGCGCCACGTGATCTAGGAATTTCCCTTATCCAGGCCACCAATCTTCATGACAGGCAAATCATCAGCATCTTATTGAATTCGCTTGAGAAGGAGATCTTCACATTAATAATTCACTCTGCCCATGGCTTCAGCTCATCTCCCTCAGTGCTACTGCTAAGATTGAGACCACACCGATGCACACAGTAGGCAAGAAAACGTAATGCTCATATGGAAATGAACCCCTCTGTCTGAGCTGGCTCATTCTCCACCTCCCTCTGTCCTCTTATTTGTTCCTCCATTTGTTTCTTTTTCCCTCTCCACCTGTGTCTTCTTATCCATTCTGGTTGATCAGTCACTGGCACTCATGCTTCTTACCAGTAACTGAAAACAAAAACAGTGGATACTACAGACCACTACTACAGTTTTCATATTACTATCTACTATTTTAGTCTGTAAACTATTCTGCCAAAAAACAGTGCTGAAAGCCTAATCTATGAAAAAAATAGTTTTAAGACTTCTTATGGCATGTCGCTGATACTGTTCTATTTCCTTTTCCACTGATCCATGTTCCTCTAATGCTGACAAGTGGAATGTTTTATGTTTCTCCTCCTCGTCT
>OMLM01021119.1:102757-115186 GCA_900302695.1 Helostoma temminkii | reverse complement strand
TTCTATAGAGTATGCCCCCAGGTGCTTGATATTCATTTTCCATAATGTAAATATTGTGTAAGACAATATGCATTCACAACAAACTAAAGTTTCAACAAGCAAGATTGCTAAATTAAAAACTGAATATAACATTTAAAGAAGCGATACATGTATGGTTATTAATATTGTATTAACAAGTGGGTCCACATACACTTAAATACCACTAATATTCAACCTGACTCACATTGTAATCTCAGACAATAGAGAAAGTCAAGCTTTCTTTTCCTTTAAAAGCAAATTTTAACCTGATGACAAACCAGCTTCCAGCCCGCCCACAGTTAAATAAACAAAGAGAAGTGGGGCAAGATACAAAGAATGTTTCCTTTTGCTGTTTCACTTTTATTTTAAAAATTAGGTTAATGAGTTGCTAAATGTTGCCACAAAATTGTAGTAATTTAGATAACTTGTATCATTTGTTTGAGAAGCATCTTTTTATGATGGGGGATTTCTGAGCTGCACTGTCATAATCAGTTCTGCTCAATGTCACATGTGCAGTGCACACAGTATTCTATATTCACCCATCATCTGGCAATGGCATTTTTACATAGGGTCTACGAAGATCCTTGCATCGTATCTGGAGATTTGAACAATCAACTACTTACATCAGGATGGTGCCTCACACAGGAGGTCGTTAATATTTCCAAACTGTCCCAATGTGTCCGCCTATCCCACTGCACTAATGACTATCCAACAGCAAGAGGATGTGGGGATGTGTGGAAAGGGGTTCTATAGAGTAATGGTATCGCCTAGGGACATACCATCTGCCTTGTGGCATGCCAGGGTCTGTCAGCACTGCAGCCAATTCACACTTGTCATGAAAGTTCTCTCTCAGCGCAGGACTGCAGTACCTCAATATATTAGGTCTTTACTTAGTTGTGATGTAAGCCTATATGAACCTCACAAAGCCACCTGACAGGTTTTGCCCACGTTGCAGTGGTAGCTGGATCCTTTGCTGTTCTGCAGCAAAGAGAGAGAGAGCGGGAAAGAGAGAGAGAGAGAGAGCGAGAGAGAGAGAGCAAAAGAGAGAGACAGAGGGAGAGAAAGAGAGGGAGAGAGAGAAAGAGAGACAGAGAGAAGGTGGGGGGGCTCAATTACTTTCATTCCACCACTCAGATCCCAGGTTGGCCATGTCTTACACCTGCCAGAGCACTGGCAGCTCAAAACGGAGAATGCAACAGACTTCTTAAAATGCACTGGGGCTCTCAGGTGATGAATCCGACGTCCAATCACTGGGAACAGGGAAAACATTAGAGAAAGGGGGAGACTATAACAGACACCTGCCACTTTGGCTCAATGTTCAGTGATTCTAGAGCTTCTAGGATTACAATTCGATTGGGCCTAATTGTTCCATTAAAAGCGAGAAAAGCCACACTACAATCCTCCTCCTGAATTCTTAATGGAGGCAGAATGAGTTTGACTGGCTATCAGATAATCAAGAAAAAAGTATTTGACAAATTGCATTAGTTGAAATTTGAGCACATGGAAAGAAATTTGGTTATAAAAATTTGAAAATAGGCTATTGCACTTCACGTCGTCTGGATTTTGGACAAATTACATGTCCAGTGTTGTCAAACCATCAACCAGATCAACAACAAGAAGTAAATGCATTATAAGAGCAGGCTCACGATTTCACAGGGTGACAATCAGATAAACACCTTTAGACATATTCACAAATGAAAATAATGACTAAACTCTCTCCTCGCAAATGAGTGCAGACAGGAATATGATATTAATTGCATGGCTGGTCTAGGAAGGATTGAATGCGTCAGGGGCTAGTCAAGGTTGAAGCCCCTCTGAGACTGCCAGAAAAGTCAGCAGGCTGTAGAATGAGAGATGAGGGGGGGAAAGGACTGACATGTGTGATTTATGTCTCACGCCACAAGGGATTTTAGCCACTGATAACCTAATACAACTCAGTGCTTACCAGCTCCATTGCATTAAGGCTTTTCAAAAGGCATTTTTGCTGCTATTGCTCTTTTGTTTTGGAGTAAAAAAAAAAAATTGCCACTATGAAGAACAAGAGGGCAAAAGATGAGGGGACACAAAAGAGAATTGCCATATTCCCCTTCAATTGAAAAATGTTAATTTCTTCATGTGAAAGCAAAACGCAGCAAGTTATAGCTCATTCAAGGTGCTCTGCTGATACTTCCTCCACCTTATCTTTGCCTATAAACACAGGATGAATGATTTGTGTGCACTGTGCAGTCATCCTAAAATACCCTGGCCACAATTTTCTGAAGAGCACATATTATATATACAAATTCCCAAAAGGCAATTCTATGTAAACAAAACTGTTCGCACCTCGTCTGTTGATATAACAGAGTTACTATCAATAAGATACTTTCATGTTTCTTAGAAGTAGGCAACAAATCTGGTTACAATTTATTGAAGGCCCCTTGTGAAGACTGGGTCCTGCTGGGTTCTATATCTCTCAAACAGGTTAGGCTGATGGAAAACTGGCTTCACCTCTAAAGGAGAGATCAGGCAGCAATGCATTTCCCACCATACAGACCTGACATTAATGAAATTTTATTTAAACGTTTCCTAAACACGGTAGCTGCTTGAGCAATCTGCCATTCTGTGAGCTTAGAAGACTGCTGTGCCTCCTCTAAATGCCTACTTAGTCTGAGTCTGTAGAGGTAGCTAATCAAATGATTATACAATATCTACTGTAAAGACAGATGAAAGAAGAACACTTAAGGTAAACAAAAATACTTTTTATTTACATGTATGTTAATTTGCTTTCCTTTTAATCTAAATGATCAATGAGAGCAGCAATTCAGAGTTGGGAAGCAAGTTATTCTCATCCTTGTGAATCCAGAATTGCAGAACTTCACAGGAAGCAAAATATGTCCACACATCTTCAGAAAATGACCTGATGATAGCTAAAAAGGGGAAGGGTTTATAACCAAAACCTTCTATATCTCTTTCTTACCACTCGCCTACAAAAGTGCAGATTCCCAACCGATAAAGATTACACTTAGCATTCCTCTTTGCACATCATGTGTTCAGCCATCAGTTCCGCATGTGTCTCGCTTAGAGACATCTGCACTGTTCAAAGAACAGCTCACTTCTGGCTGCGGACTTATTTATTACACACAACACCCCCTTTAAGATTCAGACCACATTAAATGTTGGTTCTTCAGATCTCTGCTCTATTTGCCCATGTGGGGTGGCTTTTTTACTGCAGCTGGGGCAAAGCCGGTTCTTTTAGCAAAGGGATATGGCCTGTTGTTGATCATGGTTTGGATGGGAATGCTTCCAGATGCAGCAACAGCGACACTCATACTATGCACCGCAACTAAAGAAAAACATCAGCAGAGCATACATGGAGGGGATGAAACACATAACACGTGAGAATGAATTGCACATTTGGATTCAGGTAAAATCAGGCAAGTGTGTGTATATAATTTGCATGTATGATTTGCATACCTTATAGATTAAAGTAGGCAACAATCAAGTAACATGTCCAGTGTTCACCATCAGTACTCATTCAAATCAGACATTCATTCTGTTCAAACTGACACTAACAAGCTCCCAGGCAATCACAATCGTCTAGAAACTAAAGTGAGAGTTTGAAATTTCTTTAGATCTGCAGGAAGTTATAAATAGAATCATTTTCTGTCATCCTGTCGCCACAGTTGGGTTTCTGTCTTCTTCTAGCATCATGTCTCTGTGTCTTACAGTTTCCAAGGAGGTTTTTATATCAGTGAAATAAACAACTGCTGTGATTAAATTACTGCTGAAGATACAGTTCATTAATCATCTGTCATAAAAGCATCACATTAACACAGAGATCCTGTGCTGTGTAAATACAACTCAGATCCCTATAAATACTGAAAACTTTCACTTTCTGTCTAAATACAAAAAATACTCATCAAACTCATCAACTCATCGAATCTCATCAACATTGGATCTTTTGCTTCTCCTATCCCTTAGGGATGTACAGTTTCAGAAAACCTATAATCGCATAATTTTTACCTAGTCCCCAGAATGAGCTTGTTGCATGTTTGCTTTTAAAACACATTAAATCAAAGCTAAGTCTGACCAACCGCTCAAAAATAATTATAAATATATAATATCAATCAATGGCTACTGAGACTATTTTAACAGTAAAAGTATTGAATTATTATGCATAAATTGTCAACAGTACGTCTTAAATTATCTACATCATTATCTAGCATTAATATGCTGTCAAGGTCTGTTGGTGCTACATTTTTTGTCTACATAAAATGTATGTATCTGTTCAACCTGCACAAGTACAATAGTATTATTGGTATTCCTCAATCTGGATAACTGCACTTGGAGAAAACAAAATGCCCCACTCATCCTTTACTGCTATACTTTAAAAGCTTACTTGAATAAATAATGTGGTAATACTCTGGCTTTCACAATTCCATGCACTTAGTATATAACCTCACTATTCAGTACATTCTTACTCAGGCTTCCCTTGTCTTGAATGAATGCATATTTCTTTAGCATCCAAGGAAGTGAAGCACAAAAAGCACACCAACTTGTTGCTAAGGAGCTCCTTCATTGAAACCCACTCCAGACAGCCACTTAACACCTCCAGTGGAGAAAGGAGAGGAGGCCATGCATTGCAGCCTATGAAGGTGCTCTTAATATGCGACAGATATTCAAGATTAAGTACTTGACGATATGCTTGACAAAATCCAATTTCCGTGCTCCCCATCCCTATGTGATACATTTATTGCAAGTGTTTCTGCTTTCAGTTAGTGGGGCAGCACAAGACTTGAGTATAATTCAGGTGCTACAATGTTGAAATTGTATAAAATATGACAATCCTACAGTGAATGAGCAATTTGTCCCCAACATGGCTACACCTACTTTGATTATCATAACAATTATCATGGAAATACAGATTTTTTTTGAAGAATGATTTAGTAAGCAATGATTAAAAAAAGAGGATACTTTAGGTTTGACCCACAAGTCTGCTGGCACATACTGTGTGTGCATGCAGTTCAATCCCATCTAATAATTATACCACAACTAACAGGCAAAACAATAGTGTTTATTGTGTCTCCTGTATTGTAAATACCATTATCAAAGTTTTATGAATTAACATGAGGTGATCCACTGGGAGAGAATCTTTGATTATGAGAGATTAATTTATAGAGTAGAGAGAAAAACATTTGCAGTTAGGCTATAAACAGAGCTCATGTGAGGATGCCTTGACTGAGCTCTGTGGCCTGAGATAGCCTCTGTGTGGTGAGGATTCACTGAGGTCCCTGCACATTGCCTATCCTGACAATAGAGCAAGTGCGAAGGGTGGAGTCCCATAACACTGCCATTGCTACGTGGCTTCCCACCTCTCTGAGCAGGACAGCAAAAGGCAAGAGAGACTATATTTAGAGGAGTGAGAGACAATCACCAATAATCTGCAACAAACAGCCTTTAGTGGAGCTACAGTTATGTGCCATGCCCATTTGTCACTATTTCCAACATTTAGCTTGCTCAAACCGGAACAGCCGAGAACACGAGCCTTGATTATATTTTAGCAAGCAAGCAGCAGCTGAAATACCCAGCCTACACACAAAGGCAAGCACAGACTTGTCAAGTTAAAAAGAGAATGTCACCCAGTTGTAAACACTTCCTGTCAGGAAGGGAGCACTTCCTTAATCCTGGAGCAATCAAGCCATTCCTTAATTTCCCTCAAACAACTGCAGATAGTGGCTTTCCCTCTCTACTTACATTCTTAACATGATAATAGCTAATTTTAACTGGAAAAACAAAAGTCAAATTTGACCCCTGATGAATAAATTATAAATCTGAGCGGCATTACAACAGACTGCACATAATTTGGTAGACTAATTTCTCATTCACAGAAGGCATGAAATGAAAGTCAGGAATCCACTAGGAAGAGGGGGAAGTGTTCAGCTTTCTGGTGGGCACTCAGATCACAGGGCAGCTCTGTTTGCAAGACGGAAGTCTGGCTGCCTCCTGCAGTGTGACACAAAAACAACAGCCTGTGCTCACACACGAAGAGATAAAAAGACACATCAGCACTCTATAACCTCTACATTGGACTGTATTTTGAGAGTGCATTGTTTGTAATAAGGAATGGCAAAATGATTTTGCAAAAATAGTAAAATAGCAAATGCTTCATGCAGTTTTTGTCTGCCCTAAGCTTGGTATGCAAGTTTAGGGCTCAATTTGTTTCCTTTTAATCGGTGTATGACAATTTGCCTACCCACCAGGACTCGGTCCTTCTAGACTCAGCTACACACACTGTCATTAAACAAAACAGAGCCATGTGTCTACAACTCCCTAGTGGCAAGAGCTGCAGCACTAGTCTGTAGACTAATTGCGACATGGTGGAATCATGTGACTGATGTTTGGTGGCAAAGCTAGAAAAAGCGAAACAAGCAACAAACATAACAGACTCCATCGGGACTCTTTAAACTGAAAAGCTCAGACTCTCAGATGGAGAGAAAGAAGAAAATAGCATAGAAGAAAAATAAGCAAACAGTGGCTAAAGGCCATTGCTTCCAAGATTTATAACTTTCCATGCACATGCGGGATGGCTGTATATACAACCTAACGTGACTAGTTGTCACAATCAGTGGTGCTGGTAAATGTAACAGGATTTGTAGATTCACCAAAATTATATGTTGTAAAAAAGCTGAACCTTTTGGTCACAGCTGAATAGCCTCTACATAATGGCTTTAAGCATGTCCTCCATTCCAGTATGACTTCATCCTGTTTCAGGGAAGGCCGGGTTTAAACGTACACACTGTCCAGCTCTCAGGTCCTTCCTTCCTTTCAAAGTGCCCTTCCAGGATTCTTGTTCAGGTCACAGGATTGTCCTCATAGACAATATAGTATAAGAAAACTAAATAAGTATAAAATATGTTTGCCACAAAAAAGACAACAACAATAAAAAAAGCCAATATGTTGTATTCTGAGCAGTGGACTAAAAATAAAATTGTAGTCTTGAACTATCCAGGGTGACTTTGAGAAAATGCTTTAAATAGTCCAGGAAATGCCTGGCATTCTTTGACACCTCAGCAAACAGTAGGTCAAACTCGACATCATGCCTGGCATTCAATGCCAATCACAGACTAGATTTCACTGTCAGGGCAGTCATGGCTACCCACTTTCTTATGAAAATAATTTTGTACTAACTTAAAGATATAAGTTATAATTTGCCCACTGCTGATGATAACAAATTTGTCACTACTGAGTGTGATTACGAAAAGCAACAGCTGCAAAAACAAAAGGACAGGACTGAAAATTGTCCTAGTAACATTACATATCCCAATTAGTAAGAGTATAAATCATTATGTATTCATTCTCCATCCACTATGACTTTTGCTCAGCAAAGAGCACAAATAAACAGGTTTATGAAAGAGAACCGGAACTAAGAGCACATCCTACATCCCTCTGACATACAGTCAGGCCCGCTCACTAGGCTTCATCTGATACAGAAAAATGGCTGCTATAACAAAACATTATGGGCTCTGATATTTTCATCCATTTTCTGGCTCCCTGAAGAAAACTGCTCTCACAGATGCAGGTGATATTGGCGTTTGTGTTTGACATTTCTCCTATCACTGGCAGAGATGAGAGTGTGAAAGGCCAGTGGGATGCATTTCTGAAACTCCACTGATGTCTGGAGTGCCAGGGTGAAAGGCCATGCAAAAGATTCAGTTTGTGGGGCAATTAATCTAAGCTAAGGCTAGCATTGTAGGCACTACAGGCAAGGCAAACAACCCTCATTTACTCACACTCACGGACTGTACATGTCCAATGAAGATGTAATTCCACTATTTCACACACTTAAGTTATTTGTGGCTCTGAAGTAAGCATACGAGAAAAATGATGCCTGGGTCTGGTAACGGATCACTGTCTTCGTATGGACAATTAAATCTGACATATTTTAACAATGAAATACAACATATAATCTTTATCTCAGGCTTTGGGCAGCATGTGACTAAATAACATGTTTATTAAAACTTAAGTCATGAATATGTTATTATGGATGTTGATATTTGGTAAAGACAGCACAATTGCTGTACATTATAGTCTGCTTTTGTTAAATGTTGATCAGATTAAACGTCACAAACTTCTTATTTCACTGTGTTCGCATTCATGTTAACTCGTCAGTTGTCACAGCATATCAAGAGCAAGATGAAACTTCCTACAAACGTCTGCATGGCAAACGTCCGCATGGCAAAGCTACAGATTACAGTTTTTAATTGTTAATTGTAATTTGGACAGAAACAGCACGGCGGTTGATGCTAACGTAAAGCATTCCCAAGGTGTTTGACAGGGTAAACAAAGCATTTAAGAATAAAAAAGAATAATGGCCCTTAAAAAAAAAAGCATGAAAACAAAAGTTCCTGCACTCCAGAAGCAGATATGCAAACCATGCTATAAAGACTCGAGAAAACAAATACCTCCTGATCCTGACACTTTACCAGTAGGATGACAGTGTGGCGGCAATAAGTTTAGAAGCCCCTATAGTGGAGTACTTCTTTGTTGACTTAATGCCTAACTTTCCATCAAAGTTGACTGAAATGTGTTGGGGAGTTTAAAAATAGGTTCCTGAGCCAGGTCTTGCAATAGAAGCAAATAAGTGCTTAAAATGGTTGATTACTACTTGGGCATCTGATGCAACTACATGCTTCTATAGCTAGATAATGTGATCTGGTTCATAGGATCACTAAGGCAAAGGGTCTCGGATCCCAGAAGGGAGCCAACATTGGTCAGGAACAGCAATTTTCCAGGTGCACAGTCAGATACTGTTGATGACTGGGCGAACATCACAAGGATGCTGCAGCCTGTCAGCTCCACGCCACTGTTTTTGTTTACACATTTCCTAGTGCAGCCAGTCATCACTTACGGGTGTCCTTGAGGGAAGTTAGTTTGGTGCTGAGTAGAGTGATGAGCAAGGAGATGAGGCCTTTAATTAGCTCCAAGGCAGGATGATAATTGATCATCTCTCTCAACTCACTGCACCATGAAGGGCTTGGCAACATTGTAAACAACAGACATCACTATGCCTGGAAAACTCAAAACTGCCAAGTAACAATCCGCATGAAAATAGTGAAGACTGCAAATGCAAATTTTCTGAAGAAAATTGTACCTTTTACAAAATGATTGGTACAGAAAACAACAACTGCACCTAATAAATCTACATCATATTTAGCAGGACAAAATATCCTGCTAAATACATTAAAATGTCTTTATCTTGGACCGGAGAGAATTCACTTGATGCTGCTATTGGCATTTCAAGCATTAGGTAAACAGTGATATAATTAGCATTCATGAGTCAAGTAATTAAAACATCAATATAACCTAACAGTGCTGTAAAGGCAGGTATGTTCTTTGCTCAGTCTCCAGCAGTAAAAAAGACAACTAGATTTCTGTGAAGCCAATCTTTTCATTAAATCTAAAAATGAAGTGCATCTATGAGTTAATATATATGTTTTCATTTCATAGTCACTGCCCATGTGCTACTGTTGGTTTGTGTAAAAAAAAAAAAACTGCCTGAGAAAAGTAGCTGTAACCTGAATCATCCCTGAACAAGAACACATACTATGAACTTGATAAACTTTCAACCTTTCAACACTAGCCTGAAGGAGAGTGACTTAAACAAACTGCAAATAATACATCCCCCCACGAAGACTGTTTAATTTCCTGCAAATTACTCATTCACCGTTTAAAAATTATGAACATCATGGGGCATGCATACTTGTGTACATGCTCTCATTGTTTTTACATTTGATAAATGATTAACCTTGAAATTAAAGAAATATGACAAAGTCTGTAAGGCAACATGCTTTTTTCAGAGGAATTTCTGCTGCAAACTTGCTTTTTCCCCCTGAGGCTGTGAGGTGACTGACAATAAGCCATGCAGTTAAAGCACTCAACACAGTGTAAAAGGTCAAAAGACAGACAGTTTTACAAAGTCGAATTAAAGCACTGTGATTATTATGATGGATTATACAGCACACACAATTTTGTATGGGAAAGCTTTTTTAATACAAACTCTAAAGGTAACAAAGCACTGGCAGATATCTGCAGCTTACAGACACCACCAGTGTGAAGAGAAGAGACCACCTGCAAAACAGGTACGATAAATGGTCTTTATCTTGATTTCATCACACATCCCTCTCCAGTTCTACATCCTTTTGACCCCCTGCACCTGAAAAGATACCATCAAATGCTCATCTCAACATATTTCTTAAGCCCACCAGCTTTAAGTATACATTTAGATTACCCATTGTATAATTCATACTGCTAGATGTTAGATATTTCCAGTAAAGCATACTATACATTCCTATGCCTGTCTGTTAAAGCCATAAGGAGAAGGAGGAGGGGCAGAGACAACCGTAGACCTGACTGAGGAAGATCCAAATAAGCTTCAATTAAAAAGAGACAACTGTAATTTGTTTAATCAGGTTTAAACGCAGCAATGGTTGGGTGTAATTTGTAAATTCTGGTTTCATGTTTGTTTTACTGGTAACAGATACTGATATGTATGAATAGTAATCCTGTATACCAACTTCATAAGGCCTGCTGAAAATAGTGGCTGACACCCTGGGAAAACAAACATCAGCACAGGACTAGTTTTAAGGGTTTCACTTGGTTCCTGATCTCTGTGTTGAAGGCATATGGGAAACACAGACGACAGTAGCTGTTGTGTTATGTGCAGTCAAAACCGAGATGAAAAAAGTGCAGTCCTTCCTTCACACATTTTTAGACAAGTTGCAGAAATAAATATAAAGTCCAGCTGCGAGCCACACGTCGTAAAAGACAGGTGCACTCACAAACATGAGGTGAAGGAAGTGAGGTGACAGTGAAAGCAAAATGACCACAGATATTTTAGAACACAATTGAGGATTGAGGTGTGGATCTGAAGAAGAAACAGCAGTGTGAGTGTGTGCATTTTCACACGGTCGTGCTTTCTCCGCTGTACACGAGCTGAAACATTCCTCAGTGGTATCACAGTCATCATACAGTAGGCCCTTAACCTCGCTGACACTGAACATCTCAGGTTTCTCCAAATGAACCTGTTGTGTATGAATTCCTGAGAAGCCTGATATGACAGTGAGCCCAAGGCTCAGCCTGCATCCATTTTATCTGTATCTCTATGACCACTTAGTGCTGATAAGCGTGTAGCCAAAATCAACCTAAGAGCCATATATCCATAAACTTAACACAAGTAATTTCCCCCAAGGCAGCCGCATCACTGCACAAAAGAACATTCGCTGAATTGATCTGTCTAGTTAAATAAGATTAGATTAAAGTTAAATTAGAGGCACTGTGGATAAGTCTAGATCACACTGCTGCTTTAGAATAAGATGCAGATTCAGAGGGGAACACAGTGCTCACGTCACTCAGATGAGTTTGCCTGAACTCACAAGGAAAAGAAAAACAGTTTTCATTGGTAAAAGCATATGTGCTCATATATTGAGCTGCATGTCAACACAAGGCATAGACTGTTCCACTCCCTGTAGTGCAGGTTAGTTATTAGACTGAGGTGGATGTCGCAACTCGTGTGGACAGTCACTGTGCGGATGTGATAACAAGTTCTGCCGGTTGTAACGATTCATACCTTACAGGAATAGGTCAAGTGCTTCAAACAGACCACGTTTTATTTGAAAGAAAAACCAGTCTTATGAACAAGAAATGTAATTCTTAACCGTATTACTTTTAGAATTGTTTTTACTGTTAATCAGTTAATTACATAAGTGCTTTTTGAGTCTGCACTGTGGGGCAATATATTAGGCAATATAATAAAATATAGGTTCAGAAGCAAGCAAATTTTTGCTGTACGCTTGACAACAGACTAATGTTTGGACTAAAGTTTACCCACCTTCTCCTTGTTTTCATGGTCCGCGGGGGGAGAAGTAGGAGATTTAACACTCCCTACAGCAACAGCCTGGGTGACCGTGACACCAGCGCCCGGAGAAGAGCTACACTTTTCGATTGTTTCCACCTTAATAAGTCGGTGCTTTGGTGACACATACTTTATATCCGGCGACCCTACAGTGTTCAAGCTCGGACCAAACGCAATATTTCCACCTGGAGTGTACGGGTCCTCGAAGTCCAGTTCCTTTTGGAGTTTGTAGGCTGCGAGGATGTCCGGCTGAGCGGGGCTCGGAAAGGTGGCCCCGGAGCTTGTTTGTTGGTAGCCAGGCGCAACGGGCACCCCGGTGTGACAGTGTCTGTAGTCCGGTTTGGGAGGCGCCGGAGGGGGTGCTTTGGCAGTTTTGAATCCTAGGTGCTCCTTGAACCACTTGGCCATGCTGCCAGTGCATCGCTCACAAGTCAATGAATGTAGTTTAGGTCCACCTTTTCCTGCCAGCGGAGCCCGAGCCAGTTCGGTAAAGTAGGATCCTCGGGTCACGCGCGGCCAGC
>OMLM01021119.1:69523-98147 GCA_900302695.1 Helostoma temminkii | reverse complement strand
ATATACAATGCTATATAATACATACCTTCATTTTCACACCTCTCATTTCTGAGAAAAGATGGAGAGTGGGGAGCCATGTCATTATTTTTGAAGTAACTGCATCATCACTCAACTACTTCTTTTAGATTTGACTGATTTGACAAATATTACTGTTTATTATATGTTAATTGTATAAAACATGGCCATTGTAAAGTTATGTTTGTTGTGTGAGCTCTCAGAAATGGCATGAACACAAAAGCAGCAGACAAACAAAGACTAGATGCACTAAGAAGAGTGTTCATTGGCGCAGAGACTGTGAACAAGACCTATTTTATTATTAATTCCAATAACACTAGTATTAATACTCCAAACTACACTTAGCATTGTAGCACTAATACTGAACCTCACACCTCTACAGCAGAGAGCACTCCTTTCACAGCAACAGTACTTTCCAGAAAGTAATTCTAAGCTTCTATCGTTCTTAGCACAATCTCAGTTTTTTTCCTAAAAACCATTATTGTATCTAAATCGCTTGATAAAGTTTACAGTCAAACTTTGCATAGACTGTGGTCATTAATCACATTGCAATGGTTGTATGAGCTTTCGTGTGCAGCCTGATAACATCCTCTCTATATATAAAATAAGCAACTGTGTGGGAATTTTCTCCCCTTAGCTTGCATACTCAAGATGTCTGAAGATGCACTGCGATGTTTAATCACTGCCATATTTACTTTTTCATGTAAAAGTGAGACCTATAATATAGATCTAGACTGAGATGACCTACTTTTTTATGGAAATATTTAAAGCATTTCCTGGTTTTCCTTAAAGATCAGCCTCACACGTTACACAAATAATAAAAATGCTGTTATTGCAACGTAATAACATCTACAGACCCTGTGCGGGAACTGATCTAATCTCAGGTGTTTGATGTAGGCTGAGTGTGACCCTTCCTCAGCGACAGCCTCTCTCCCTTCAGCAGTCATCTGATGAAATCATGTCTCATTGGAGCCTCCCTCTTGTGTGCCTTTTGCAGACCTAACAGCAAGTAACAGTGAAACCTGTCAGTTTTTTGGGGATGCATCTCTGAATCTTCGTAAATATTTCCTGTTGGTTTAACTTTAATGATTCTTCTGTCACTTTCCTGCGGAAGTATAAAATTGCTGGCAAGTGAAGCTCTCTAGTCAACACGTTACCTTTTGAACGCAGCTAAGTATGTCATCCAGTTTGGTAGAATCCATACTGTCAGACCATGCGAAATAAGGATTTACTGCCTATTAAGTAGAATCCAGTTTGTGGTTGGCATACTGCAGACCCTTGCTGAAGCTGAATATTTGGCATATATCCTAGGTGATTTATGGCATCTACAAAAAACATGAAAGGCAAATGACATGCTGATGTGCAGTTTCTAAAGATGGATTATATGCTTAGGAGGTGATAGAAATGTTAAATAAATTAACACAATATACAAAACAGTCCTAGATGCAGTAGGCAACAACAGTTGTTAACTGTACTTTTGAAAATTACTCCTACACGAGTAGGTGCAAGAGTGACAGTTGTTTAGCATTATAGTTAGAAATGTGAGTGCATTGTATGAGACTGTGATGAATCAGAGCAGCATGGTTCACAAGCTGGTGTGACACAGTCAATGGCCTCTGACAAATGAAAATTTACTGTTAGAGCTCTTCACTCACTGCTGTCCCTTTGTAATGCACTGCTGGTATGCATTTCATATTTAGATAACATATGACGACATTGAAAAGCCCACAGAAGCCTTTTGATAGTATAATATCAATAATTTTGAGTCATATTATTGTAAAGGTTAGTGTAACCTTACCAGTTCAGAGCTGTCAATTTGTTTATGTACATTGTCATTTGGTGTCATACAACCCAGTCAGTGAACCCCATGTTTATACAGAGGTTGCTCTTGGTATTTATGGAATGTTATCCCCAGTATCAGCCCAGTTCTTGCATCAACAAAATTCCTATTATGTCAGTCATGCTTCACGTTGAATACGATTTCATTATTCCAAAGCACAATTACCAAAGTGGCAATTGCCAACAGTTAAACTCATATTGATTGCCTTGCTGGAGGGTACCATGATTGGATATTCCACCCTCCTACCCCCATCCCACCCATGCTCATTTTCTTTTTCATTTTAATTTTAATTTCTAATGTATTTTACTGATGGTCTCCAACTGTGCAGGTAAACTGTGGCTTGTGTACGATAACGTGAGTTTGGCAATCTTAAAAGCTGGTTTCATGGAAACCTATCAGTGCCAGTCTTGTGGTGGTGAAACAGGCTCCCAGGCTCTAGGAGGGGGGTGTTTCTTAATGGCAGAGCTGCAGAGAGCTGTAAAGAGCCTTAGACAGTCTCTGTAGTGTTTCTTACTAAAACACTCTGTGTTGCAATTTTGAGGAGCTGTAAAATATATGAAATGTTACCCAGTGGCTTCTTGCATTACATTATCTGTTGTCATGCTAATGCAATGACTGTCTGGTTGTGCATGTATCATAACCAATATTAGGCTGATTAGAGTTTCTATTCCATGGCAGAGCCAGAATTGGTGAAGACAGTGCCCTCAGTTTCGTCTTGACTTTCATCCTAACGTCTGCCTGTTTCACTTTTTTCCCATGTGTGCACAACTCTAAACAAAGTATTCAACAGCGAAGGAAGCTTTATCTCTTCCCCTACACTCCCTGTACACAGATTTAGGCTGCCAGGAAGCAGAAGCAGCTAAAGAAAATGAAGATTGATGCATCTACCTGATAATTAATTGCCAAAGTGATACTTAGACTGATGTGCAGTGTTTGAGTGTGGTTAGTGTGGTTAAACCAGGAAATATTTTCAGAATGATTGACACTAAGATTGCAGCTGACCACACTGTAGCTACTTGCATTTACATACATACATACATACATTACGTACAATCAATTTTCAAATAGTTAAAATATTTTAAACAACAACATTTGATGTTTTTTTGTTTAAAGGAATTCAAATAATCATATCTCTTGCATTAATATGCGCTTAAGATGATACTGTAGTTCTTAGTTGTATCTTAAGTTAACTTCACGTGTGCTTCCCTGAAACATAAAAATGTGTGGCCACTGTGTTTGCATTAATTATTTATTGATCTTTGGCTTATATTTTAATGTTTTGGTTGGTTTGCTCTGTTGAATCTTTAATAACTTGTTTGTCTTATAATTGCATATTGATTCACTTCAAATTAATTGCTGCTAACAGTGAAACTTTTTGGTGAATCCCCCTTTAAAATAGACAAAATCCCTGAAGCTGGATACAAACTTCATTTTCTTTCCAGAGGTGTACAAAAAACATTTATTCACCATCCAGGTGTATAATGACTATTATAGCATACCTTTGGAGTTTGTTGAGCGCTGGGAGACATGGACAATTTACCATTCACATGCGAAAACAACAACTAAGTTGTGGAGAAGTACAGCTGCTAAAAATCTGTGCTGTGAGATCTCACATGCCACTAAACATGAACATGCAGCATTCTTGAATACCTCTATAACACCTTCCCAGACAAATTAGACACAGCTCAGTAGCACTCAATGGGCTTCACCCTTGGGAAATTATCGCAAGACAATGGGATCTCATCTTCGTTTTATGTTCTGAGGAGAAAAATGGATAGAATGGGCTGAAGAAAAACAGGGTTTTGAGACTTCCCTTTAAAGAACAGACACCGGCAGTATTCAACAATCATAGAGCTGTGAATGATAAGTAATTTCCTTGCGGGTTTGTCTATGCACAGGAGCGGATCCCTGAGACTCCATACAAGAGGATGATTACATCCTGAAGATGACGGATGTGTGCTTGGTAACGTTGGTGACAGGAGGATGTCCAGGCCACTCAGTGGCTGATGACTTCCCACTGGCAGTTATAAGCACAGCCTCATTATACAAATAGCATGAGATAAACTCTTTATCCTGTGGCATGAACATTAGACAGGTGATCTCAATAGTCCTGCTCAATTAGGCAGCAAGATTCACATCCCGTTCACACCCAAGCTTCCAAGCTATAAATGAGGTTTTTACAAAAAGAAGCACAGAGAATTGACTGCAAATGCTGCAGGTGACCCCACGCGCTACAGTGCACAGACAAAAAGATGAATTTCCTACTTGGGAAATGTCAGAATGCTAATGATATTTCACACATCCAGGTGAGACTCATCTGACTTTGTGGGATATCTTACTGCAGCCCATCTTTGCTTTGAGCTTACAAAGGTCTTATTTACATATGGTTTTAGAATAAAGCAGGAAGGCAGCATCAGACCCTGTTATCCAGATGCACTGAACTGTTTCAAGCTGTTGACCCACACAACGTAGAACACACTACTACTACTGTGGTTCAGCTACTATGGTTCAACAACAAGATGAAAAAGACACTTTGAGTCAGAGGCTGTGCATGCTCAACGGAAAATGAGAAGAACATACACACTGGGTGGCATGTGGTTGAGTGGAGGTGATTAGTTTGTTAATGTATTAGTCATAAAAATATCATAACTTTTTTCAACTAACAACAACGCATTCTCTCTGTTTTATTAAGGATTTATTATTTTATTTATTTGAGGATAGAATAATAGGCTTTTGGAAACTGAGGACACTGGCATTATTGGAGACTAGTTCTAAAGATATTTCTGTTGAAAGTCAAGTGGTGTCTAACTGACTTTACTGATGTCCACAAAAGCACAGCTTCTACTCTGGACAACTAAATTAATTCTTTTTTAACTGTGTGTGTTATCCGTTGTAATCTTTGGATAGAAAATTAAAACAAGCACCATTATGGATTTGTTTCTCTCACAGGAGCCTTATTTGAAAATATGCATTCTTAGCTATTAGCTGTTTGGAAAATGTATTTGTATGACATCCAGTATGTACCTTAATATCCCTAGTGTCCAGTGCTCCACTGATTAAATCAGTGAGTCTGTTAACCCAATGCTGAAGCACACACCAGACAAACATATATTTACTGCTGAAAGACCCAGGCTTGTTTTCCCTGGGAAACAGCCACGTTGGCAATAACCAGCAGTAGTTTATTAGATGTATCTTTATGTGCTGTGAAAGCTGAGATAGCTCCAGGCAGTTGTCTTACCCTTCCTTTTTTTTCTCTCTATTGTCTTGACGCAGCTGTAATTCCAGGCCTGTTAGGCTGATAGCAGCTGTCTCACATTTTCTATGTAGCTCAGCAATGTGGAAAAAGAGTACAGTTTCATCAGGATATGTTTGATAGGTGTGGCGATTATCAAGAGAAAGTTAACTACACGTGAACTACACGAACAGGTCTTGCAGCTTAAACATCCTCATGTGCAATAATAACAATAACATTGTCATATTCTCTAAATCCCTTGAATCCAATAAATTCCACATATTGTTTGATTTCACACACTTTCACTCACATGAATAACTAGTTTGTGTCAGTCCGTGGCTGAAAATTTAAAAGCCAAGATCAGGCAGGTTTGTTGCATGGATTACTTTCAAATCCATCCATCCATTTTCTGAACTGCTCAGTCCCCGTAGGGGTTGCGAGCATGCTGGAGCCTATTACAGCTATCATCCGGGTGAGAGGCAGGGTACATCCTGGACAGGTCAGACCTGGCAGGGCCACATATAGACAAAGACAACCATTCACACTCTCACTCACACCTACAGGCAGTTTAGAGTCTCCAATTAACCTGACTACATGTTTTTGGACTGTGGAAGGAAGCCGGAGTGCCTGGGGAGAACCCAAGCGAACATGGGGAGAACAAACTCCACACAGAAAGACTCTGGCCGACCCGGTAGTCGAACCCAGGACCTTCTTGCTGTGAGGCAATCATTTCTTTGACAACCTTAGACCCACGACTAGAACTTAAAGTGAAGTTCTGCAGATTTGAACAGCTTGGACATGAACCCAAAGATCATCAACCCTCCCACTTCCAGTCTCCCACATTCTCTGCACTACATCAGCCTTATGTCTTTTTTATAATAAACAGTTTTTATTAACCAGTCCAGTGTTGTCAGACCATCTTTAATTCTCACATCAAATCTCCAGCTCTAACATTTGCAAAATATTGCCTTCTGCTTTTGAGCAGATTTCACAATTTTTATTTTTTGTTTTTTTGGAATTGGGGTTGTAACTATAAAAATACTAATAAGAAAATCTCTAAATTTAATACCTGAAAGTCGCCTGGGAAAATAAGTTGACAAACATAATCATGCGTTCCTGATGGTTTCCTGCAGTTTTAATAAAATGAAAACAAACAAACAAACACAACACTACTACTGAAATATACATGGGGGCACAAAACAAAATGAAATGAATACACAATGTCCATCCTTAGGCCCACAAAACAAGTTAAGTACACAACTGCCCTAAAACAGCATATTAAAATCTGTACTGCTTTAATAATAATACAGTACAACTTGGTTAAGGTTTTTTGTGCACTACGTTTTTAGTCAAAAGCCTTTACTTAAATATGAATAAAAGCCAACTTATTAAAATGTAAGCAACTTCTTAAAAACACACATACTTTAATAATATACATATTTATTTACTAATTATTTTATGCAATGGGCTTGCATCACCAGTTTCGCCAAACAGAAAAAAGGATCCAGCATGCAATCAAAATCAATCAACCATATGTTTTACATAATAAACAACTAACAATGCAGTATTATGTTCGCAAGCTAATTAGAAGTGTGAGACATATTTCACCCTAAATTAAAAACTATATTCACAGCACATGGCTACATTAAAGCTGCAATAACTAATAACTAATAGGACAAAGGTGTTGTCTTTCAGCTGTTTTAGTCCAATTAATATTTCTGGAATACATAAAGTCCTTCTGTGTTTATCCTAGTGAGACTGCATGTGTTGTTCTTGCTACAACCTGCACATCAGCCTTGTCCACCACTGGCTGAAACTTATAAAAAGACTTTGCTCAAGCTTGAGTAGTGTGGAGTGACGTTGTAGTTTTTTCTTTAAGGATAGCTGGTACTCTTCAACAGACTTGGAGTTTTTAAACTGCACAATGACTAGTCTCTGTGCAAAAAAAACAAACGGTAGTGTTATTTGAAATGGTGTTTGTTGTACCTAAGGTTAAATGCCCTTTGCACAATTATGTCCTAATAGATCCAGCATTTGTACATGGCTGCACACTAATCCACCTTGTTCGAGGTAAGCATGGTAAGAGTCTGATGTTTACACAACTGAGCTGGTTTACCATTTTGTTTGTAACCACTGAGTGGTAGAATAAATTTGAAAAGTGTCAAGGTCAAACAAAATTTCTTGATGAAAAAATGTTCATGATTTGAATAAATTAAAGCTTACTGCTTTAGGACAAAAATTAAACGTGAACTAGACATTAATGTCCCTAGGGAGTTGCAGTATAACTTGTGGCGCCACATGAGAGACAGCATTACGAGACAGGGGATGCATTAGGACAGCATCTAACGCAGCAAGGCCAAGTGCACAAAAAACTGGGGGCTATTTGCATGTGCCTTGGCTAACTTCAGCTTGACAGAAATTGAGTTCTATATAAAGCAGTGCACACCTTTTCTGTTTCCCTTAGGATACAGTCTCTGTGACACCTCTTCCCCTGAGAGAACAGTCTGTATCTTCACGGTAAGGAAGTTCTGGGAACAGAGACAGACAGAGAGAAATCTAGGTTTAGTCTGCTAAAAATATCCATACACGTACAGAATCTCAGGTAAGTCTCAGCAAGGGTCATGACCCAAGAAAAATATCAGTGCAGTATACAAGCGCTCGATGAGATTGATATATCTATCTTACTCTTTGAAATCTCTTCTTTTGTTTTATAATTAAGTACATTGTGCATTTTTCAAAAAGAGACATTTGACCAGACAATAGCCTATAAGACCAGTGCATACACTTAAACTATGTATTCTTCTCATTCAACCTCCATCTTATAATTCCATCTACACATGCAAGACATGTTCCATCTGAGAGAACATAATTAACACCCAATGATAAAACCAAGCCCCAGGGGAGCTGTCCATTCACAATATATTCAATTGAAGTAAATTATATAAAAGGATAAATCGTGAGTTATATTGAGCTGTTTTGACCAGAGGGTTCAACCATAAACTATTATACAAGATACAGCCATTTTCTTTAGAGCATTTATTAAATGAAATGGTTCCAGGCACCAAAACTATTCAGTGGTGCCCATTCTCTCCATCCAACTTCTTTCTCCTAACAATAAAATTTGTGTGGATATGCGTGTGTGGATATGCATGCATATGTGTGTAAGTGCACAATAGGACTGCCTTCCTACAGTTTGGTGTGTATTCCTTCATGTGACTGTGTGCATTTCTTCATGCTAATAAGCCACTCCTGACAGTCTGTACTCACCTTTTTGCCCTGGTCTGATCAGAGCTCTGACAAAGCATCACAGAGGTCAGGACTTCTGTGGACAGACCGCTGGGTTTCTGATCCACTGACTTCATCAGCATGCACGTATGCACACAGATCCATGCAAACTGAAACAAGCAATTTCTTCTGGTACCCACTGACACATACACATATGTGTATGGGCAGAGGTACATTTGGAACATTTAGGTACACTGAGGAACATTTAGTCCTCATTTAAGTTTTCATCAGCAATCACATCAACAAAACAAAGCTCTGTGAGAACACTTATCACAAATGTTTTACTTGCTTTAGGTCACTATGTCAGTTCACTACAAGGTCTGTTATACATCAATTAAATAAAGAAAGAGTGTTTCTGTGTAAATGGCCATAGTCTACTGTGGGAGGACATTCCAGGATGGGATCCTGAAAGTCTAGAGAAATTAAGCAGAGGCATCTGAAGATTGCTGTGGAGATGAGTAAAAGGTTCTGTGCAGCACATTTTGTATGAACGAAACATTTGCAATGATATTTCACAAAATAAATGGCTCATAAAACAGAAGACAGGTAGAAGACAGGTAGATATGTAATGGTTGATTTTGATAACAGATGGGATTTGTGAATGAGGTGAACAAAGTAACTGAGACACTGGAACATTTATAAATGAAGGCAGGCAGAGATTCAATCGTAACAGAATATATAGGAAACATGTACCAAGAGATTATTCACCCAAGCAATATTAAGAGAATACTATCTGACTCATTTAAATTCACAGGGAGATTTGATAATGTCCTGGAATGCAGCTGGCAGCGTTATCAAAAATGACATAGAGACTGAGTATTTAGAGGACCAGTGGAGTGTTAAAGGCCACTTTGATATGTGACTCCAATCTTTCACCTGTGACCTTTAGATAACAGTAAAGCCTGCCTAAGCTTGGAGCTTCCTTTCTGCCTAGAAATGAACTACCTCTTACAAAAAAGTAGTACATTTAATATTTATTTTATTAGGTATACTTAAGTATACTTCAAGTATACTTCTAGTACACTATTTTAATACTTCTTGGGACTAAATTGGCCTACTTTAGTTTACCTCTGATAAGTACATAAAAAGTCAACTGAAAATATACTTGCTCATTTTTTGTTTAAAAGAAGTATACTAATAGTATACTTAAATATATTCTTTTTTTCATAAGAGACATTAAAGCAAGAGCAAACCAAACTCCAACAGACCCGCTCCTATCATTTTATAAATATAATCTTACTAGGGCAGCAACTACAAATACTTTCCATTGTATGACCTTAAATGGTTTTATGAGACGTGTGTATTTGCATGTGTTGTATGATGAAAAGTGCACACTCAGAAAAAGCCATTATGTTTACAATGATGTCAGAGATGCTCTTTGAGCCACTTAGCTGTGCAGCCCGATCAATATTCCAGCTTTGGGATTATTACACTGTCCACATCTCATTTTAGAGTTAGGTCTTCCTCATCACTCACAGTTAAACGTATGTTTCTGTAGCAGGCAGCTGAGAAGAGCAGTTGTTTGGGTCAAACAACCATTTTCATGAACCTGATTAGGTATAGAGGGTGTCTATTAGAGTATTGATTTTTCAGTCATTCTGGTTGAGATCATCAGCTAAGTGGGGTGACACATAGAAGTGAACGTAGACCTGAATCTGCAGGGAATTTATTGACCATAGAAAAGAATGAGAAACAGAACAGAACATTCAGAACCCAGATCTGTTGGATCTAGCTGAGGTCAATGAGGATAATTTACACTGATTACATTTCCTTAAAAGAATCCAAAGGAAACAGCATCCCCACATGAGTGTACAAACCATATTAAAGGCACCAGAATTTAAGGTTGGCAAAGAGAAATGTGGAAATGTGTTATAGGTTAAAGGTCAGTTAGTGCATTATATATGAAATTATGTCTGACGTGGTTGTTAATGACATAAACTCTTACACTTTTAAAAGGCAGGTTTACAAATAATGCAGAAAACAATGTTATTTATAAAGTTATTTTTGTCATAGCATCAGTTAAGTAAAATGTGTTTAGATATTTGGTTCACCAAAATATGTTTTGCAATCTGAAGAGGATCAAACTCTCCAGTGTGTGTTTGCTGCTCCTTCCTCTATGATAGCACTTTCCAGTGTTTATTTCAGTGTTTATCTCCATGCCCGCAGAGGCCAGGCGACGAGAAGTGATGGTAAGATCTTGTAACATTGCATCTTTGATTCCTGAACCTTTGTCACAGTCCTGCCAAATCTCCTGCTGTGCTTTGCTTCCATGCCTCCCCACCTTTTCCCCCTGTCACTGATGAGAGAAGAATACAAATGCCTGGAGCCCCCTGAAGCACAGCACCCCCACCCCTCCTCCTCCTCCTCCTACGGCTGCTGTATCCCTTCTCCCTCATCTACACCACCCCTTTGCCTGCCTCTCTCCATCCCTGACTGCTCCCCTCCAAGGACAGCCAAAGACGTTCTCCAGAGCGAGATAAGAGTGATTTCAGCCGACACAACATGGCAGTGCTGACACGGTCATCTGAGGCAGCTGCATAAGGTGGAGCCTTACTAAGACTGAGACTTTGAATGTATATGTTTGACTTGCTGTCTCACCACAGTAACATGTTACACTGAAAAACCATCCATATTTGTAATTCTTCATCAGTGACAAGGACAAAAGCAACGTCTGGAACACAGAATATCAAAACATGTTATGGATAAACAATTTGGAACCTGACTTAAAAAGTCAAAATCTGTAACCTACACTCAACTGTTTGCAAAGATAATAAATGGTACATGTTTTTTTGCTTTTTACTCACCATATCTATATTAAGTATCTTATGTGGTGTGTCACTAGATGCTTGTTGTGCACAGAAAGGCTCTAGTTTCATTTAAAGGGAAATCAATATGTGTTTCAAGCAAAGGCTAAAAGTATTATACTTAATACTTCATACAATATTAAATGCATGCCTGGCAGAATAATTCAAAGATTTAACAGCAGAAATAAATCACAGCTTCTCACCATTCAACTTGCCGAATTATTCATTACTCTAATGAATTAAATCAATTAATCAGGATTTGAGTGAGAATGAAAATATGCAGGGAGAGATGGCTAAAATGCATCAGGTGACATATGAACTTCGACATCATTAATTTGTATTTGCGCCTGCATGCAGTTCATGACAGGGAATGTATGGGCTTTATGACCATCATCTGTGGAGTTATTTGGCTCCAGAAGGACAAAGCAGAGAGAGGTGATTAAAAAGCAGAATGGAATGTCACACCTAATAGATACAGAGTCGGTCAGAGGAAATAGGAAAAGAGAGCCTGAGGAGGACAGGAAAGGGGAGCCTTAACTTTATGTGTATGTGTTTGTACGTGCACATAAGCCTGATAGAGTGTATCAATGCATGTGCACGTGTATACTGTGTTTGTGTTCGCACGAAGGGCATGTGAAGAAATTGGAGCATCTGTCTGACTGAAGGTGTTTTTGGCTCCCCCAATTTCAGGTGTAATTACCCAGTCACAAAATGAGAAGTAAGTGGACTAGACAGAACCCCATTTAGTTTCTTTTCTTTAGATATAGCCTTCTCTCTACTTTTCTGTAGAATACTGCAACGACAGTAACAGCTTAAAAAGTAAAGTTTATGCTTTTATGAACATTTTGTTTTTTCAGTGCTTTATGTGTGATCAGGATTACATTTTTGCTCAGTAGCTCTGTAGTTCAGCTTTAGGGGGAATCATGTCTATTACACCATATCGTACATATGCCGCCAAACCCTGACCTCACATCATATTTTAACCTAGCAACATTCAGGGTTGAGTGGGAACTCCTGTGAAATACTGTGGAATTCACAGTTTATTCTCTTTTGTAAACTGGCCTAACCACATTGACGATTTGGATTTACCCTGCAAGAATACGGATATAGAAAGTCTCTACAGTTTATCTTTCATACAGTCTTTGCAGACAATAGTAAGTAAAGTTTTCCACTGTTTGGAATAATAGCAACCTTGCATATTATCTCTACTTCTATGTGAAAGAAGGTCAGACTCAATGTATGTGGAACAAACTGAAAAAAATATGTCAACAGATTCCGATTGTGACACTGACTTACATATAGCTACTGTTTATCTACGCAAACGTGTTGCCATACTGCCATATCTAAGTGTTGTTGTATTACAGGGCAGAGTGCACTCTCACTATCTCATGAGATGGTCATGTAAGTCTGGTGCTAAAAGCTTTGCCACATCACATTCAAGCTCCTGGGTACCTTTATTCCTCTTTGAATCTCTGGTATCAGGACCTAATGGTGTAATACATCTAATGTATTTTGTGGGCCAAAACACCAGACTCACTAAAAAGTCTGTTGAGAGTGCTAGTCTGTGACATTTGCAAGTTTAAGGTCTGTGTGGTTGGGACATAATCACTGAGAGGTGAAAACCATCAGTTCCCTCTTTCTTTTTACAGCTCACCCAAAGCTGCGTGGATAGATGGCTCCTTGTCAAGTTGCTGAATTGTTAAGCTTATAATATTCAGGTGTCTGGCATTTGTGCTTAGATTGCCAGAACAAAGTCTAAATTCGAGGAGACATCTTTTATAATGTGACCTTCTCAACAGACACCCCTCCTCTCTTCTCCTCCTGTCTCTCTCCTGCTATCCGCAGACCCACTCTGTGCCTTTATGTAACATTTCTCCACCCAGTATTATGAGCAGCTTGGTTATCCAAGATGCATATGCACTTTCCCTGCTTTCACCAACTAGAAAAGACACTGTCAACTGATTTCTATTTAAACACAAATCACATAAGACACAGAGATAATCGAGCTTATTTCAGTAAAAACACATTTTTAGGCAAACACTATTTAAAGTTTGGAGACAGAAAATAACAGTTCTTTCTCATTTTTTGTCATTGTCTTCTATTTGTCATTTCCCACCCTTTTTGTCAATTGACAACGAAATCACGAAACAATGGAAGCTAGAACAAAGTCAAGCAAAATCATTATCAGCAGTGTCACAGACCACTGTTCACCCTCGGGCAAGGTGATGGAGCTGGCAGGTGGTGAGCGCAGGGAAGGTTGGTAAAATAGGAAACAACTCAATTTTAAAACATGCAGTGGGGAAATAACTACTGCCACAAGGGACAATAGTTCTCACGGTACTGTATTCAAACGTGTATCCTGTTAATCACCCCATGTGTTCATGAATTATGTCTGCCTGTTAAGTGTGTGTGAGGCTAAAATAGGAAACGTTTTGCTTATGTTTGTAATAATTTGCTGCTACTGCTACAACTTAACAATGTTGCATGTGCAGCCCAAATAAAGCAATGTTACTTTATATATTCATTTGCTGTTGTTGTACATTGTTTTCTCACACATGTAGTCATCAAATACAAACAGTATTTGAAACAGAAGATCCAATAAAGCTTCTTAACAAATAAGATCCACAAAGTGATTCTAGTTTGAAAACAGTGACAGTATATTATAGTCACACATGCAGTTTCACACAGTTCAGACACTGTACTTGTAAATGAACTTAAACTGCAAATAGAGATATTAAGTAATACTGTGTACAGGTTTCTCCTGGCTATTATCAGTGGTCTGGTGCAGACATAACAGGTTATCTGCTGTTTAGCATTTGCATCCTGATAGCTATTCTACCCTGGACAATTATTAACAGTATTTATAGCTTGGGCTGCTGGGAAAGTATTTATGAGTCAGTCTGTTGCTGTAACTATTGTAACTGCAATATCTATACTTATACAAGTTAAGACAATAATAATAATATTGAAGAGATAGACTAATATGTAGTTAACCTTTGTTCATTATTGAGACCTTTGTTTATTATTGAGAATTAAACTCTAGAAAAAAATAAAATAAAATCTAGAATTTCTCCAGTTTTAGAGGAAATGCTAAGCACTTCTATAAAAAAGTACCTCTCTATGTACTTTTTTTTTGTCTAGTCAAACACAGCATGCACACACTGGATAATATAGTAGGTTGATGTTATTGCAGCTGTCGGTTCCTTAGGTTGCAGTGTTACAAATACATGATAGTACTTTCAGCTATATCACTGAAGACTTTTAGCATCAGAAAAATACTAATGAATTCTGGTAAAAAAAAGATGTTTGGGTGCCAAGTCCAGTTATGTATGTGCAGCTGTTACTATCAGCTTCCAACTCTTTGAAATGTCTTACACCCTCTCCCTCATACACACACACACACGCACACAAATTCAAACTCACAGATGTGTCAGTGTCAGCAGTATACAGTTTTATAATCAATTTGGAGTCAGGGGTGGAGTGGGTTGATGTTCCTCACAGCAAAGGAAGTCCCAAAATGACTGTTGCTCTTATAGTGCAAGCAGGGCAATCAATTTTAGCAGTCTGACCACTGGAGAGCTGGGTGTTGTGAAGGATATGAGCTGAGCCAGAGTCCAGGCGGTGAGCATCAGTGTGTTCACCATGTCACCATGCAGATTTACATTTTGTCTTGGTCTTATTGTGACTTGACGCTGTGATTGTCATGAATTTAAGGGATCCCACAGTTATATAAGTCCCACAGTTACATTTACTCTACAATAACAGTGTTCTGCTGAGAAAATTAATATTTATGACAGAACCGAGGATTCAGAGCAATTCAGTAACACACGCTCACCTTAAAAATACATTGTAAGTGCGTCCTGTTAGAATGTGTTTGATTTGACTAAACTGATTTGAATAAATGAAAGATCATAGTTCTTACTTAAAATAATTATGGTATGTCCTAAACTCTATTAAGTCATTATTCCTGCTGCTTTGAAAAATCACAAAAGATCACAAAAATGTGTGAATTTAAAAGGATGAATGAATACAATATCCTTTCAAAAACCGTTTTTGAACAAAATGATGAATACATGAATTATTCACATTGTTATAAAGAGAGAGGGCTGAATACTCTCAAACATTGCGAAGGCTTTGAGATTATAAATGTTGTCTAGAGAAGAAAAATAAGAAATTAAAGAAATATGAAAATATGCAGTGTTACATTTGAGAGCAATATCCAATATCCCTTCTAATAAAGTTTTGTACTTCAATAGGATATGCCAATTTGATGTAGATTCGTCAGTGATTTGTATTCCTTTGAGGTGCTTTGGTTTTATTGGCAATCTTATAAATGTGATTCTCTAAAACTGTAGGCTGCTTTAACAGTGGGGGCATCAGGTTTTTAATCTGGCTTAAAAGCCTATTAAAACCCATGAATCAGAAGGCACGATAAGGAACTGGGGACACATCGTCACCTTTCCCTTTTTAAGAACTGTAATTACTTCTCATGTTTTATATAGATGAATGAGAACACAGTTTTCTGGGAATCACTCATAAGCTGTACCTTGTCCATAGAGATGAGGATAATTGCTTATGTTGAATGAAATCTTTGCCTCTAGGATCTTGTAAAGCAATTTTTGACTTATTTGCATTGGTTTCTTATTGCAGTAGGAACTGTACAGATTTCAAGGACATCACTAAATGGGGTTTCAAGTGGTTTCATGTCTGTCTGCCCACGTTGATCACTAAAGGGTTTGAAGGTGATTGCTTATGGGATCTATTACCTTTATTCTTACTACAAGGGCTCTATGTAGAACCACCTGAGTAGGCCACATAGTTGCAAACTCTTGGGGTATGTGTGGGGCTGACATTTTTGGGGCTTTCCAAATTGGACCCAAGTGCCAGTCCATAACCGATCCATATGTGAGACCATGTGGACATGCTTCCTGTGTCACGGGAGTAGGTACCAACTCCATAGCCAAGAGAACATGAGTCGATTGTAAGAAATAAGTTTATTGTAATGTGAGAATTGTGCAGACGAAGGGGTGCAGAGTCTGAGGTGGTTCAATGTAGTCCTGAGATCACTGAAGGTCTAGGATGAGAAGAGAGTTAATATGGTGCTATAACCAGCTGGCAATACTGAAAGTGGATACTCACTGGAGTTGAGGTGAGTGAATGAGCGAGGTGAGGATTCTGCAGTGGTTCGACTAGGTCGGGAAACCAGGTGAGTGGCTTAATCAGCAGAGACTAGTTGGAGAGGCTGTGCAGAGATGATCAGGTAAGCAGCAGGAGGCGGAATGGCCAGGGAATGAAGGACTACAAATATGGCTGCTAGAACAGGAGATGAGGCAACCGGGGCAAAGGTTAGTATTCCACCTCCGCCTAGTAATGGATGCGTACACCCACGCAGGGGTAACAGGTGGCACGTAGAGAAGGGTGTCGACTGGAGGAGCACAGAAACTCGACAGATGATTCGTGTGAAACACAGGTGGGTATAATAGTCAGCAGGCATTTGCCTTGAGAACTGGTGAGGATTCCAATACCCACAAATCCATAAACATCAATACACTAGTTAGAATCGGTCCAAAGTCTTTACCAGGTGGTTACACATCGAGCAGTCACAACAGATCAGTCAGTCAGTCCAAGGTCCAGTACACTATCTTAATGATAGTCACTGTCCAGGTCTTTTATCAGAGAGGAGGGTGACAGGAAGCAGACCAAATATGGAGAGAGGGACAGACAGGCAGGAGGAACGGAGACCATGACATTCTGAGCAGTACATGGTCATGGAGACAAGCAAGGTGTATCATACTGAGCAGGCTTTGCTTCATTACTTCATAAGTACATCATAATTTCAATTTTCCCTCAGTTAAAGTAAGGCATCAGCTTACCAAACTGGCAAGCAGTTGAGTTTTTAGTGGGAATGTACAGATCTCAGATCTCGGCTAAAGCTCCTTAAAAAAGATCATCATCTTCAGCCACTCCCTTCTCTCTTTCAATCTTTGCTCCTATGATTTGGACATATCCACAACTTATCCTTTATCTCATGCTCCCTATATCCTCTTCTGTTTTCTTTTTTTGCTCTTTTTCCCCCTTTCCACCCACCTTCTCTCGATCTATGCTATCACCCAGTGCTAGCAGTGCAGTGCTTACAGCCTCACTGATGTAAACTGACATGTGAAATATAGCTAATTGGAGGGTCTGGCACTACTTAATCCCATCTGACAAAAAAATCAATTTTTCCTTGCTTCTTTCTATGCAGCATTCATCAATTCAGAAACAAAACTGTTGCTTGAGGTACTGTATGTAGCAATCAATTGTAAACGAGTCATGAGCTTCCGATTTCCAAAGATGAATGGCAGTATGTTTCATACAGCGTTTTTAAGACTCAAGACACATTGGTCTTGACACGTTTGATGAATGGTAAATAGTAGGATTATATTTTTTGTAGGGTTAAAATGATCCAGTGTATCAGTAGATATAGTACTTACTCCAAATACATTTGAAACATTTCAACAAATTTGAAACAACCCATCAATAAAAGTACAGGCCTTTTTTTAGGGTAAGGAGAGAACAGCTACTTAAAGGTACGCTGTTAAGTTTTTTTTTTACTATTATTTACCAAAATCCATTGTGCATAGCCTGGAGTTCAACATTCAACAAACATGTTGAATGCATTTTCTTAATTTATTTGCTTTGTTTATGTTTGTTTTTTTGTATCTTGAAGCCTCCATCGTTCACATCTATTTTTACTTTACTTTCCCAGGTGGACAACTGCCCTTCTTAGCATTTCAAGACACAAGTATTATAGTGGAATAGTGTAAAACTATTGTTGGAAATGTGTGTTGTGTTGCCAGTATGCTTACAGGTATGCATTTGTGCCCTTTTGTGGGTATAGAGGAATCAACAAATGGGGATTTACTCTAAAAAACATGCCATGGAGCACTGTTGATAAAAAATATTGCATTTTACAACCATTTGAGCTCTGGCTAAAACAAAAGTTAAATTGCAAATTAATTCAAGAGGCTCTTTCTCCATTATGATGACAGAACAAGAATCAGAAAGAGCAGAGAAACTGGTCCTCAGTGTGAGAATAGCCAGTTTAAAAGACTTGATTGTCCTTTTATTCTACCACAACTGTGTTTTCGTGATTGTCAGCAAGAACATGTATTGTTGAAAATTGGATTTCTTTTCAAGAACCTAAACTGCATAATATAAAATATCTGCATAAAGTGAATAAATTGTAAACTTTTAGCATATATATATTTAGATTTCAGCAAAACTAGAGAAACACTGAAGGTGTTTTGAGTGTTGTGTTATACTGGTAACTGACTCCACATACTGCTACTTATTTCAGCAGGAGTGTAAAAAAGTACATTTACTCAAGCATTGTACTTGCATTTGCCTTAATTCTTTACTAATGCATTTTATGAAGAGAAAACATCATAGTTCTGACTTATACAAGGATCAGAATGTCTCTTCGCAACTGTATTGTAATACTATATTTCGATCCACAATAACTGTATCCTGATCTAATGTCCATTGCATTTTACCTTATATAAAAAAAAATTTGAACTATCCCTTTAGCACATAAATGTTTACCCATTTGACCTCAACTTTCAAGATAACTCCCTCGTGACTGATGGAAAAATTCATTCTTGTAATCACGTTGAAGTCGCTTCCAAGCTCCTCTTAGCATGTCAATTTCTCATCCACCGCTGTATAATCCTTCTATCTCCACAGTGCGGGCAAGGGTAGTGAATTAATAATACTCTCTGAGGGCTGTGGTTCAAACCTCTCTCAAAAATGAGGTCTGACAAAGTCTCCACTCTAATTGTATAAGCATTGCCACTTTTTGTCCGCTTCCAGGCACATCAGTGGAAGTGATGCTTGCAAGAGCTGCCCTCTTGGCCCTGGCGCTGCTGTCATATCTCTGGCCTGCCAGCTACCCCCTCAGCGGGAAATCAAATATACTTAATGGAGAGAGGAAACATTACGACTGTAATCGAACCTGGAACGAGATAAGTGTGTCACCAATCACCACCTTCCTGAATATCGTCGCTGTGGTGGAAAAACCTTTTACCGTAACTCCACTATCAGCTGTCTTCATGATTTCACTTGAATGGTATGATGACATCGGGATTCATGTAGTGAATGTATTCAGTGACCTTGAGACACATGAAACCTATTTAAACCACATAATAGAAAATCACAAATACACAGAAGGCAATCATAAGTCTTATAAAAATTCTTTGTTTAATTACAAGGTTTAATTCAAATTGCTCACAGACGGTCACTGAACCGCATATGTGCATCCATTGATGGGCTAAACTGCTTCTGCTGGCTACAGAGTGCATGGCCAGTGGATCAAGTTCTCCTTTGATTGAGGTCAGCGTTCTTGAGAGCAGAGGCTTAGTGGTGCTCGACTCACCACAATCCTGCTAATGTTTCATGGGAAATGGGCAGACCACAGAGGGCAACCTCAAGGTGAAAGACACGATGGAATATGGAGGACCGCTGCCATGTCCAAATGTGGATTCGTTTGGTTGAGTCGGAGGCTTGAGGTTTCTGAGAAATGCTGACAGATTTGGATATAATGTCACAAAGTACAAATGTTTTGGAATAACATGCATCGTGTTTAAAACCATATTTTGCCAAATTATGTTTATTGACAGTAGAGGGGTCCTGTGGCCAGGGACCAAGAGGACCAAGAACTTCTCCAAGTGTATTAATAAAGTATCAATTATTATGAGAAGAAGTAGTTAAATGTAAGTCTCTTAACCTTCTATTTTGTGTAACCGGGAGTCTTTTTTAAAACTTTCAAGCAGTCAATTCTTTGTGAGAACCAGTGCATCTGATATTTTATCCCTCATCTCAGATGGAAACTTGAAAATAGGACACAATCAATCAGAAAAACATGGTGAGCCATGAGATGTTAAAATATCCAAATGTCCATAGCATCCTGTTTTCAAATAAACTCTAAAATCAGTACTGATACTGATGTTTAGCTCTACTGGTTGGTTCATACATTTCAACAATCTGTTTCAGCTTAAGTAATTAACAGTTGTGCTACAATAACATGCCTAGTAGTACATAAATAAGTTGTCTGATATGTATTGCATTACCTAGAGTTTACACTACACACATTGATTAGGTCATTAGTCACCATTACCACCATTTATTTCATTCCATTTATACCATTTATTCATGGTATTTTGAATTCAGTGAATGTTATAGAGTAGTGGTGAAGAATGAAGTGCTAACTGACTGATAAATTATATTTATGCAGTAAGAATTTATGCATATTTTTCATGAATAAATGTTTTATACTGGGACTGAAAACTGCAGCTGAGGGGACATAGAACCTCAAAATGTGTGTCACAGTCCAAAACTTTGTCTGTCTCACTATCACACAAGGGAATGAGGAGTTGAACCAACAGTCTTTTCCCCTCATAATGGCAATACAGTACTACATTAACAATAAGTAATGAAGAAATTCATCAGAAGAGACTTTGCATATAGATAGCCTACTTAAGGCGGAAGCGACCATTAACATAACTTGAGGGGAGTGGTGGATAATTAGAATGGCTCTCCTGCTTTCCTTCTCTTTCTGTGACTAATAGAAAGGCCATGGTGACAGAAGGAGGACACAGTTCACACAACACTGTGGATCATCGTACAAAGTGGGCAGACCTTTATACATTAATACAAAAGTGAAAAATTTGACTGCAGAGTGTTTTTCTTGTAAATATACAGTGTTGACTGATGCATATTGGTCGGCTCTCATAGTGCTCTAGTGGTTACTGCTATGAATGCCAAACTACATTATGAAAACCTGTCACATTGAGGAATATTTTTAGTAGAGATGTGACTTGCTTCAAGCTATTTGTACTACCGCTGGGTGTTTCAGAAAACCTGGTTGTTACTGTCATTAGTGTAATTTTTCTGCATTCTCCCAGAATAAATGTGCGTGCATCTAAGGCTTTGCTTTGCTGCAAATGTAGTTTAATGCATAAAATATTTAAACCAGTGCCCCTCTAGTTTGATATTAGGCCTAACATTAAGCACTACCATACACCTCTACATTAAAATGTGACAATATCATAAGATAGTAACTGTGACTACTTCCACTCATGGGCTTTTAGCATTCCAGCTACGTGTGGACCCACAAATCATGACCTTACAGATGAAGTGCTTATCCCTTCTAGATCTCTGCCAGCACTCACCTAATTTTACAAATCTCTGGGAACATGTCATTGAATACAAGATATATTAAATCCCATCAGTATTTAGACCCCATCCATCAAACATCCTGCCTTTATTCCATTTGGCAGGATGGATCCCGAGCACATCAATCAGAACAGAGTTATGCTTTATGTAGCAGGTGGAGGGGCTGAGGGGAAGTTACAGGACCTTGACTGAAAACACTGCATATTTTGTAACTGTGGAAGCATGATCACAGTTTCACAAATTACCCATGCACTGGTTTTCCACATAACCTTTCTTATTGTTGGTTTCCTGCTGTGAAAAATCTCTCACTGGCACGACTGAGTTGTTGGAAGAAACTCTGGCTGGTTAAGGATGTTAATGCTATAAAATGACTAATAGCTAATGCAGCTTGGCTGATGCTTCAAATTAAATATTTCAGTAATGCACACTGTGTAAAACTGCACCGAGGCATTATTATGATAAATTAACCTTTTTTTAATGGCACCACCTGTAGCGCCAAGTGATATTATTAACAGCTGGGGATATCTCTGCTATTTTTCATAATTTTGGATGACAATTTTTAAAATAATAAATTTTTGCATGATTCCCATAATTACAAAAAACTGCAGGAGAAAGACACACAATTAATGATATTAATCACACCTTTGCTTAAACGTGTCAAAATGTCTCTTGTGAAAAATTGGCAATTAGTGAAAATGGTCAGGTCAAGTAATGGTCAGCTCTTACTAACACCAAGAAGAAAAATGCTGTGTCTACATTTTCTTGCTGATATTTAGGCTTCTTTCACATCATTCAGAAGAAGCAACTCAACAAGTAATACTGGTTTATTCAACCTAGGATTGATGTGTCCCATTAATCTTTAGAGATGCTTGCACAGTTTTACCACTGTAACACAAGAAAATCCTTTGGCACTTTTCATTTGACAACAGTGGCACAGTATGAGCGATATGTTAGTGGTGCAGCACAGTGATTTGAAAAATGTCATGTCAAGGACCTGAAAATTGATTCAAGTATGTGTCCGTGTGCTATTACTTGTGTATAACTGCTGCTCGGAGCTGTCAGTCATACATGTCAGAGCAAAAGTGAGATGTCAGGCTGTGAAAATAGACAAAAATAATCTATAGTCAAGTGTACCTCACATAGCCTCAGACACTCTCTGTGTATCAATACTAATATAACAACATGAATAACAATGTAAAAAGTGCATATTTGTATGGAATTGGGCTATGACCTGAATCTACAGCTCCCCCTAGCTTTACGAAAGTTAATTATGAGGTTTATAGCAACTGATGTTTTACCTGCTTCCAGTCTTTATCTTTATAAAATCACTCCATCTACCTAACTTGTTTATCTATGAAAATATTTGGGATTTGGGAAAACAAGCAGAGGCTCCAGATGCAGGATGATGGTGACATTTTGTCTAGTTGAGACCATGACATGCAGGAGAAAGGAGAACAGGGAAGAGGTTGTCAGCAGGGTTCATTCCCTCCTCTCACAGTTGACGATGGATGGTTGCAGCACTCCCCTCGCTGCTGGCCTCTGATAAGCCCTCTTTCTGAAGCCCAAGGTGGAGGGCCCTCTTAATGGAATTGCTCTCATCCTGGTAGCAGTGGTCTATCGACTGCTCTCACCAGTGAAAGAGGACCCCCTTTGTGAACCGAATGAACCGCGAGATTGATGAGACTTGGCTGTGTGAAATCAGCCCAACTTCATCTCCTATCTGGCCTGAAGGCTCCACAAGACGTCTGTTTACGGGGGTATAATTCAAACGTATGTGAAATGACAGTACTTGTTTGTTGGAATAGCAATGTAATGCCAACATACTATACATCACGTTCAAGTAAAACAACCCGCAGACCCTCTGTGTAAGTGATGACAGAAAAGCCAAACAGTATATCTTTGTCACTACTGTATGTTTTTGCATTATGATCCTGACAAATATACTAGACAGTAGAAAATAAGAAAAGTATGAAAATTATTTCGGTCCAGTACAATAACAGATGGCGCTGCATAAACATTTAGCCTGACCCACTTTCAACCTAAGGGAAATTATTCACAAAGTAATTGATACACAAATGGACGTTTGTTCCCTAAATGTATGCTGTGCAAAGGTACAAAAACAAGAGTCCTTTATCTTCAGGTAGCGGTGGCTGTCTTACATTGTGTAATACAACAGGTATATTCTGATAGTTCAGGAGGCAGACGGCAGGTTGATAAGATACTTATCACTACCAAGGCTCTACAGCCTTATCTCTCATAAAGGCTCTTACCTTTTGGCTCTCACACAGACACAGACAATGATCCATTTTCAACAGGAATTCAAGCTCTGTGTTGAGGAGCTATTTGTTTTCTTGATTTCATTTCAGTTTTCACTAACCTAGAAACTGTTCGACCTGTTGTTCTAACATTATACATAACATAATGTTAATTACACTATATTTGGGATATTTGGGCCATAAATAGTAATTATTTATAAAAAAAAAGATTTTTTGCTTTTAGTCATATCTTAATAAAATAAAATAGTATGTGTGTTCAAAGTCATACTTAACCAGCTATACTGCTGAAGATGTAGTATATTTTTGTGCCAATAGCATTTCAAATATCACTTTATGGCAAAAAAAACCCAACCCATCTTGCTAATACAATTAACCCCAGTAATGGACAGTCTTTTGTCTTTCCTGTTCACCCCTGTCTCTGCTATGGTGGTGCAGCCATTTAGCCAATGTAGAGATCCCATCCATCAAGTTTGTGAGTGCCCTAGTGTCTGGATTATTCGTCACCGGCTTCCTCGTGTATCTGACATCTCTCCTGCTGCTTCTCAAAATAGAGTAGGGGATTAGTATGAGGGGAGCATTTTAACCTGATCCCAGGAGGTCCATCATCCCCTCCCATCCTGTTCCTCCTCCAAACCTCCCCATTCTCCACCCCTTCCATCCCCCATCCCCCTTTTAACATTGCCCTTTTCCACCCTTCCTTCACCCCCTCATGCTTCTCTTTCTCCTCCCCATTTCCTCCAGCATCTTCACTTGATGGAGCCATCAAAGGAAATCATTGTCCAGAAGATGTGCTGTGTGCTTCGGGGGATCACCATCAGTCACAAACGCACACATGGACACACAGTGGGGGGGCAGAAAGAACAAATATTGACTGGATAGGTAAAAATACACCTACCACCAGTTTCTGAACATGTGTTTTAGCATTTTAGTAAACAGTGTAGCTGATGGTCAAAAATGACACAGCACAATAGCTATAACTATATATATTTTAAATATATATATTTAGTTTAAGTTCCTTAGTACTCAGCACTTTACAGTTCATCAAAGCAGATAACGAGTGCATTTCCAGATGTCATTAATCTACTACTATGCTTGTTAATAGGTATATTTCACATAGCAGGAAACGTGTGTAATTGATAAAACTGACTATCACTGTGTGCTGTACTATAAAAAGCCTCAGTAAGTCCTGTGCAAACAGGGCATGAAGACACAATTAATGATATTAATTACATCTTTGCTTTAACATGTCAAAATGTCTCCTGTGAAAAATTGACAATTAGTGAAAATAGTCAGGTCAAGAAATGGTCAGCTCATAACTGGGATATATATCACAGTTACATCCATGTTTCCATCACTTAGTCCCTCCCGAAAGATCCATGGAGGGATGTAAAGAAAAGAACGGAGGAGAGAGGAAGGATTGAAGTTTGCATTGATCCATAATGACACTGTCCAAATAGTTAGGACACAGATTTCATCAGCTCATTTATTGAAACATGCAATGTGTATTTTTACTGTTGTCAGTGTATCATTAACGTGGCTTCAATACTCAGATGCTGATGTGTTTTTTTTTAAGTTTTATTTATTATTTCCAATGTATTTTTTGGTGTTTTGTTTTTAAATGTATTACTTGTTAATCTAGATTATATCATTTTATGACAAATAGCCTGTTTCTATAAAGAAAGTATAAAGAAAGTTCTTTACAGCTCTTGGTCACTGATGTCACTGATATCTGAAAACAAACAAAACTTAAAAAAAGCTTATTTAATGTTATTATTGTACTTCAGTATCACATTGCTGTGGTGTTATGATGTAGTTTCATATCAGAGCAATCAGCTACAGTGAAGGGAGTGTCAGTCTGGTTCTGACTTCTGCCAAGCATGATCTTGTGTATCCTCTATTGCCTCTCCTCAAACATGCCAACTCAATTCATGATCCTCACACCTTAAAGTGAAATAAGAGGCTTTGAGACATCCCTCAGGACCGAAACAACTTCTAAGGTGATTGAGGATCAAGGATTGATCAATTAAGGGAACTGGGATCTAACCAGTGGTCAACCCCCTGCTGTTTCTACAAATTCCTTTTTGAGACCAACTCGTGTATTGAACCATGTGCCTGTTAATCTTAGCCTCTGTGATATCTGACAGGAGCTACCATGTTGTGCAGAGGCAGGTTATCAAGTGGTAGGGAATAAGACTTTTCCTCTCCGAGGATCCTTCAGGATTGAGACTATCGAACCTTCTGTTAACTATTCAGGCTGGGTCACTTCCATTAACAGCTTGTTGACTTGCACAACCAGGTGCTCATGGAGTGCAGTTAGCTTCTTTAGCCAGCAGGTGTGGATTTTGTCAGGGCCTGGTGCTGTCTACTTCTTCATACTTGAGACCTGAGGTGGCTGTAGTCTACTCTCATCAACTAGTCACCGAACTGGCCAATACTGATGCTGAGTAATACAGTAAGAATGAAGAGTTTTATTAGACATTTTAAACCAATTCAGATTGACAAAATACTTAAAATCCATGAAATGCAGCTTTTTTCGGCACTTAAAACGGGGTCCGTGTACTCCTAAAAAGAGTTCTGTGAGATTATTTGGTTAAAAAACCACAAAGATCACTGCCTCACAGGCTGCTTCTCTAGCATGGGATTCAGAAATTAGTAGTTTTGGGGCATGTTGTGTTCTGTGCTTCCACATCCTCTGGTGAGGGGTGTTCTGAGGTCTGCACACTTCAAGCTCTCAGACAAAAAATACTCTCTCTCTCTCTCTCTCTGGAAAAGGTCAGAGGCCAGTCCTGCATTATACTGTCCCAAAGTGTCAGTGTCAAACTAGTTTGCACACACAAATAGGGGATGATCCTGTCATTTAATATTATGAAGCCATTCTCCACTAGAAATCACTGAACATCCTTATGACTAAGTGCATCTGTAATCTGAAACAACAACAAAATGACAGATACCAGGGGTTACATCCCAATGTCTGGCAAGTCAGACTTGCATCTCTAACCATTAAGATACTTTTTAATTACAATAGTATGTGTAACATTAATATATTTTTGAGAGATTGTAAGGTAGGAGACATGGAATTCTCAGGTCATTGTTTTGGCAGCAGTGGCATTATTGCTGCATTTAGCAACTGAACACAAATGTAATAATCACTGGAAATGGACAAACTAAAGGTAACCTAGAATATGATTGTTAGAGTAAATTTTAAACTATAACTTGAATAAATTTGACTGGACACAGACATATTATGTGTGCAAATCACACTGCACAAACAAAAACAGCTATTGAGGACTCACTGTAATGTCACTATTAAAACAGGATGTTTTTAAGTGATTTGCAGTGATCACGCACTGAAAAGTGTGATTAGCGTTAGTTAAAATGGTTTTAAAATGCAAGCAAGTAATATAATTCGACATAATCTTCTGTGTTATTAATGTATTCACACAGCAAGAAAAACTTAAAAGAGCTAATGTGCAGAGCAGCAAGGCTGTGCATGTTAATAAGTGTGGAGGTATGCACAACAACAAAGAGCAAACAGAAGATTATCCTGCTTAACTTAATATAATGAAATAATAATGAAACAGCTATGCATTAATCACTCTGTGCCCTGTACAAGTCTGCAGGTGCATAAATCTTGGAAAGGTGGCATTTGATCATACATTAAATCTAGATTTTCTTCAGATACAGAAAAGAAATAGCAAAAGCTTGGTTGAAGTGTCCACGTCTATTTTAGTTTACTTTCATATTCATCTGCACAGCTTATTTTTAGCTGACAACAAATAAATCAATTTATGAAGTTCATTTTTTCACCTTTCTCACCAGCAGTAAAAATTTAAAAAAAAAAGTCACTAAAGATGTTTGTATTTCAGGCAAATTTTCATTAAGATCCTCTAATAAGAAAAGAGAAGTGCTTCTTCTTTGGGTAGTTTTAAATCAATGCTCAGACAATAATTCAGTTCCATCTCTTTGCAGTTGTGGGACTGCATAAGGGAATCACTGTAAGATGGATGGTCCATTTCACTGAGATCATTGCTTTTCCTATTGATTGTGTTATGAAGCTCCAGTCTGAGTCCAAGATATGGTGCTGAAGAGACATATACATAGCACTAAAGGAACAGAACTCTCCCCCACACACACACACAGACAGACATTAATTCAATGAGTTAATTCAATCAAGCAAGGTTTGGGATCACAGATGCATTTTAACTGAACTAATTCTCATTAAAACAGTGTGTCTGTTCTTTATCGTAGTAGGATAGTTTGCAGTGCCTCGCTGGTCTTACCTTTTCTTGTGTGTGGCTTTTTTTAAAAACAGCACCAATGATTTACTCTCCACTGCATGAAAGCCATAACAGTGACAAACTTCACTGCTTTGAAAATTTTTGCACAAGGTATGCTTGACACTCGATCACACAGAAGTGTTGGTTTTGTTGTCCCCTTTGTTCTGTCTGGAGGAAACTTTCTGCTACAGTGCCCACACAGTATTGAGTAAGCATCTGGAATGAGTCATAGCCCCTCTAATGGAAATCCATTTAGCTTGGTCTGAAGTATAAGTCTGCGCAGGGAAGCATATCGTCATGCTGAACTGAGCTGGCTATCTTTCAGCACAGGGAGGACATGTGGACAACATTCAAGGTGAAACCAACTAAACAATCAACAAAAAGATATTATGTGGTCATTGTGGGACCAAACCATGAGAAATGTACAGGTGTTAGTAGCCAGTTTCATCTATATTATATATTTTAGCGTTTCTGTCTAAAAAAGAAGTCCAGTTATACACACACTTTGAAAGAAATAATTGTTGTATTCTAATGTAGTCATGCATCAAGTAACTGAAAACTGCAAAAATTCTCTCATCTGAATAAAATCAAGTTGGAAGGCTGCAGAATATGGAGAAGAATGCAGATCCATGGATCATTAATATTTACATACACTTCAAGCCAGAGAGAAATGGATTTTGAGG
>OMLM01021119.1:38721-53408 GCA_900302695.1 Helostoma temminkii | reverse complement strand
ACCTAAAAAAAAAAAAAAAAAAAAAAACAACCCAAAAATATGATTGATCTTATCTACCTACAGGAAGTTACTGTGAGGTTTGCCCTTTACCTAACACACATAATTAATTAACTGACAGCAATTCTGTGAAAAAATAAAAAAGGATGTTCTACAAACAAAGCATGGAGCATGAAGAAGTAGGCTAGCTAAGATCAGGAGGTCACCACATACAAGATTACTTAAGAAGCTAACAGTCACAGATTTTGACCACAGAGACTGTCCCACTGACGATGAAATGACAACATTTTATCTGCTGAAAACCTGCTTGTCTGCACTTAGACATGTTTATATTTAGGCACATGGGCAAGGTGTTTGTTTATGCCCAAAAGCCCATATGAAAACTGGAGTAAGCACCTAACTGTGTAAATATTGGGAACTAACTGACCCACATAAAGAATGGATCAGCTGGTCTGTCTTTTAATAAATATTCAAACTAAGACCTTCACAAAACCTAGCGTATGTTTTTAGATTAACCTTTAATGTAAATGATACACCTATGAGCAGATCGCCATGAAGTGTATAGACAAGGTAAAGTTTTGTACAGCAACATGGTGAAACAAGCAAGTCAGGATAATTACCAGGGTGCTGCCTTTTCTCACATCTTCCAGCCTCTCCAAAACTTGCGCCAAGCTCGGGTCATCAGAGTCCACAAACCATATTGGCGGCGTAGATGGATAAGATTCCTAAAGACAGTGAAATACAACAAAACGTGTCAGTTACTCAACACATTTGACCTACATAGCTAATAACTGCAGAGTGAAACACAGTCTGTAAATAACGTAGCTAAATTGTGGGTCGGCGACATTAGCATTCACAGTGCAGCGATGGCTAACTGCTAGGGCTGCTTATCAGTTCTGTTTAATATCCGACAGTCAATCCAGCAAACTCATACCTAGACAGCGTAGCCCCCGCAGTGATTTGACAATGAATGTATTCGTAAAACTTGTACGTATAGCATAATATTTTACGCTTGAGCAGGTACCCTGTAACGCTACAGTTGATGTGGCTAACGTTAGCAAGTTCACCAGCTAACTTTAGCTAGGCAACGACCAACAAGAGAACTATCGAAATCCCGGCACTCGTGTTCCTGACCACTTACCGTTATGTTACAGTGTATAATTAACAGCTTTTCTCCGGTTACATTAAACTGGCAGCTTAGTTCGTCAGGCTTCCAGTCAATAATCCTGAAGCGTTCGTGATTTGGATCAAAAATGGACTCCAAAAACTTCAGTTCGGCCTTTAGCCCCGACACCGACATCTTCCACGCATCTCCGGCTGGGCCGCTGGGGAGGGGGAGAAGTCGGGACTGTAGCTTTTAGCTAGCTAAAGCCGCAACGCAAATGCCAGGAAATGTATTTAAAAGTGGCAAAAGATGTTGTACTTCACCGGCAGACGTGGCTGGATTCCCAACACCAGCTATGATCAGCGTCTGGTCAAATTTCAGCGAGACCAGAGAGACTTGCTAATAAAGTAGCTAACGTTAGCTAACACTCGGTTAGCGTTAGCATTTGAAAACAGCGCAATCCCTGGCAGAATGCTAGCGAGCTAGTCCGTTGTTGTTGTCTTTCCGTCTATTGTTGTTGTCTGCCTATGGTCACAACATTTTAAGGCTCTCGACGTGCCCTGTGATACCCTCTTCACAATCACATTGGACTGATCTTTGCTATTTACTTAACCAAAAAACAACCATCCAATCTTCGCAATCTGAACTTAGTTATATCCCGCTGTAGGTATAGTGTTTTTCATCCCGGTGTACAACTGTAGCTGGCCTCTTGTGGGGTTTAAAGATGGCGTTCAGCAATCTCCCCGTTCCCGCAGAATCCCAGCATTCAGCGCGTCTTCAATTTATTTGAGGGCAAGAAAATAAAACAAAGTTTAAACCTTCATGCGGGCTAGCACCTTCGATGTTATCTTAGTTTCATTTCAAGAGCACAGAACCAGTTTCTATATCGGAAAACACAGAGTACCTGAGTAAGACAAGTGCGATAGACGTGTTAAAACGTGTTTAATTCACAGAAATATACAGTATGTATTAAACCACCTAATGTTTCTGTGACCGTTTGAGGTCCAAGATACCTGAAACTTTTAAAGCTTTTGAATTACAGCTTCTGAATTACCTATCGATTGATACAAATAGCCTCCTTTTCGTTAATAATAATAAAAATGTTTACTACTTATGCCCAAATGCACACATTTAATAACACCTACTTATGTTTTATGACTTTAAATTATTATACAAATATAATTTAATGACACAGAGCAGTTTTTATAATTTGCTGTATGTTGGGTTCTGGCCTTTCTTACCATCCTACCTTTAAAAATCAGTGATACACAAACTCCTAAATGCATTGAAGCAGTAACATGAAGACAACAGCTGATAAGCATTTACCAAATTCTTGGTTTGCATCACATTGTGCCACATGCACAGATCTCTGATCTACACAATTTAATCATTCATCAATCATGTCCACTCAACAACTATACACCATCTATTTGAATCAAAGCATCATTGATATACATGTGCAAATATAATCCAACTTGTTTGAACACCATGGAATGTATTGTCTCTGCTGTATGATTACCTGTGTGTGACCAATTCAAAATGTCTGGATTTGCCCTGATATGTCGTTATTATATGTGTGGTATACAACACATTTATAAAGACTTTGTAACTAATGCCTAAAGATGGACAGCTGGTATAAATTAGTCTAACTTAAAACAATATGAAGTACATCTACCACCCAGCCATCTGACTTGTGTATGCATAATACCTTTTATCGTTAGATGTCAATTATCAATCATATCCAGTATCTGCTGTGTGTGCATGTATACTGGTGTCTTGTCTAACTCAGCAGGACAGGTCAGGTCACACTCTATTTTATATTTTTGTAGAATATTTCTTAGTGAACGTAGAAAAGCCTACCACACAGAACTTACATATGTGTTTTAATGGCTGAACTTAGCCATTTAATCAAAAAGAAAATTTCATCACATCACATCAAACATCACAAGATGCATGAAAATGACATGTTGCAGTCCACATATCCATTTCCTCAGACACATGCACCAAATCCTCTGCGTAGTAAGACATAGTGCCCACTAGGGAGTAGTGTTGCCTAACAAAGTGTGAATTTCTGGTTAAAAACTAGACATGTTCAATATCCTGGACAGTCTTATGTTGTTTGGAAGCTGTTTTTGTCCTTGAATTCAGGTAACACAAACCTTAAAAGCATTTTTTTCAAAAGCCATTCCTTTTGTGATTAAACCTGTTAACAAAGGAGATTTGCCAACAGCCAGTGGCCCAGGATAGTCCTGTGCTGTCACTTTTAAAGGTGCTATCATAAGGTTTCTTTTTCAGCAGGAATGGCCTTTCTTTTATCTTACCCTCGCCAAATTAGTATTTTGTTAAAAATGATAGATTACACTGACAACTCACTTAGTGGTAGAAGTGTAGTTCTTAGCTTTGAGTTTAGCTGTGGTATATACCTCAGGACGGAGCAGAAGAATACAAATGTGGCACTCTTATAAGTGTGTTGAAGGTGTTAGCTACTCTATTGCTACATTGCCGCACCAGGTTTCAATATTGAGGAAACACATATCGATTTTCTATTTTAACGGCCCATAAATTAAATGGGTGGGGTGGTTGACAATGCCAACAGTTTGTTTTGTGGCTAGACCTGCTGCAGCCCTGTGCCTTGCATAATGACCAGAATTACTCCATGACGGTATTATCATATGAACACAGGTCCCCCTGTCTCTGTACTGCCCAAAGCCACTGCCACCAATATATGTCAACTTCTACGTGTGTGAGGGAACAAATTTTAAGATTCACTGTGTTGAATGTTGCAACTCTGTGTAATAAACTAAACAGACCACCTGAAGTCACTGAAGTGGGATTAGGGACGTTGTTAGTGTAATGGTTCCTCAGGAAAGGTCAAGGTTCCAGACCAGCAAACATTGTAATTCATCTTTTTTGCATGGGAGGTTTGGGCAGCAAAAATGGAGACGGTGCTGTAAAATCAACATGGGTGGGTGTGGGTACTGTAATAGTTTTAATAAGTGCGCTTAACCTTTTTTGACCCTACTTTGTTTTTGTTTTTTGTTGTTTCTTTTTTGTTGTTGTTTTTTTCTTTTTGTGGTGGTCATGTTTCAGTACTAATTATTGTGGCTGCCTCTGCAAGTGTAATTCTCCAAGTGTGGATGTGCAGAATGAATAATGACATTTAGAAGTTAGGAGTTTTGGTCAGACTACTACATAATTTGCTTTGACTAAGTCACAAGGCTTTGCAGTGAAATTATATAGTTCCCCATCACAGCCTATCTACACAAAGGTAACTTTGGATAGTAGTCAGACCCTTTACTTTTTGCACATTTCACTGTGTTGTTAATTTGTTAATGTTTAAGTTGCACTATTTGCCCATCAGTATACACACAACATTTCATTCCAGTTTTGCAATCGATTTGAGTCCAACTGGGGTCAATTGAAGTGATTGGAAGTAGTTCACAATGTCGCAAGTCATGAAGTCCCAGGAGCCATCTGTGTATAAGCAGAGTAAGATTTTGTGGTAAGACATAGAACAGAGCAAGGGTACAAACCTATTTCTAAAGATTTAAGTCTTCTTAGGAGACTCTGCAACCACCAGGACACTTCCTAGAGTTGGTAAGCCAGTAAAACTGGGTAAGATGTTGTGGTCTGATGACCCCACAGAAGGATTAATGCAGCTAAATGCAGAGAAGAAACCTGCTTCACATACAGGGGACCTGAGGCTGGGATGACAGTTCACTTTTCTCCAAAACTATGATCCTAACCATAAAGCCAAAACAATGCTGCAGTACATTCAGGACAAGTGTCTGGCTCTTCCTTGAGTGGCTCAAACAAAGTCCAGACTTTTTACTTTACATTCTCACTTCTTGTAATTGCCAGGTTCATTTTGAAGCTGCTGACCTGTGTTACTCAGGTTGACTTCAGCAGCAGGTTAAGTCAATAGTACTTACTGCTGTGTAATTACTCTTCATTGATGGCCAATAATGAGACTGAGGGCTTGTCTTCTATACGCGTCTACAGTTAAGCTGGATTCACACACACCTGCATTGGAACAGTATAAGAGGCTACATTTACTGTGGTGTGTCAAATAACCTGTAAAACAAGGACAAAACATGTGGAAAGTCAAAGTTGAGAGAAGGATGGTTAGGAAGCTTACTAAATGGCAAACGCAGCAAAGTTGTTAATACTTACAGAAAGGATGGAACAACATTGGAAAGATACCCACTAGCAACTTATCTTTGGTCATGATGATTTTAAGGTATACAGAAGAAAAACAGCGATTAAGTTACAAAGTAATCCATCCACATCCATGAGTGGCTGACGATGGCATTTTGGGATGCAGAAAACGTTGAACCAGATCCAGGTTTTTGTTGCACAACACTGCACCTCCTTAGTGTCATCACATTTTCTCCATTCAAATGAATGGAAAAAGTGTTATAGACGATTCCATGCTTTGAGATTAATTACAGCAATATTTGTTCCTTATGCTAAATTAAATTACAAAATAAGTAGTTAATGAAAAACACAATGCAGATATAGAGTTTATTTGCATTGAAGCGCATTATAGTATTTCGTGCTGGTTTTAATTTGTGTAAATTAGATAGCACTGCCAGGGTAAATACATTATATATGGTTTCTTATTGACTGCACCTACAGTATTACATCCATTTCACTTATGTAAATGACATGCAAATGAAAGAGAGGAGACAAGCAACTGGAAAAATGATTGTAGACTTCACTGATAGAGTTACATTTAATATATTTAAATGGCGTGTATACTGTGTATAACAGTTTTGGCAGGGATGACACAAAGGCTTGTTCAAGGCCTGTCTGGGGTCAGGACAAACAGAAACAAAGGTCTCTGAATCTTGGTTGATTCCTGGTTGTCTTTTCAGCGTTGTTTTATGATTGAGTGCTTGATGTTTGTCACAGGGCAACTGTGTGCACACTAATAAAGAGGCAGATTGAAGTTGTCTTCAGTGATTTATCCTTCTCTACTGTCCTCCATCTGCACTAGATGAAAAGTTAATTAAAACCCTGTCTTGTCTCCTCATTCCACCCCTGACAGCAAGAGCAAATCATCTTTGACGATTTACAACCTTTATTATTTCTTTCTATACAGCATCAGAGCTAAAGTCAAAAGGGGTCAGAATGAAGGCTCTACGTACCTTCCCTTCTCAACCTTAAATCTCTTTATATACTGTAACAGTTAACATGTTTTATCTCCTTCATCCCATTTACTCTATTACAAATTGTCTTATTTTCCTATTTACGCTTTTAAATAACTTGCTTGTATATTTGCAGTGAGCACAAAGAATTAATCCAACAAAAGTGAACAGCGTTAGTTGGGAGACAGTAACTATTAAAAAACAGCTACATCTAAGACACCATCAGTTCTCGTTGAGATTTTCTTAAGACCACTCCTAGAATACTGCATCTAGAACACTGGATAGAAAATTTACTGCAGTACCAATATGACCAGACCACATTGTGCAGTGTTTTGTAGGGATTTGGAGGTGTTCGGATATTTAGCTATGGATAGCTATAGCCATTCCTCAATTGTCTATACTGCTGATTCACCACATACAGCAGGGCAGTTTGTCAGAGGAGACAGCACCATTCCTAGCAAAGAGGAGCAATATTCAATTTTCTTCTATGGAACAGCGAGCATTCACACAGAGACAGAGTTCACATCCAGGACATAAGCGTCTCAGTGACGTTAACATATGTTCCACACAGCAGACAGAGATGCCAATCAATTTATAAAGAATCTTCATTGCTCACACAGGTGTGGCAGTAGCCACCATATAGTACATGAGCGAAACCTTGCTGAAATGAATATCTCTTCTGTGCTTTTGAATGTTTGTGCTGCAAGGAGTGATGGCCATATATACAAGTGAAATACTGTATAACATAATGTGAGAACTGTCCTTGAGACTGAATGATTAGTTATGCTCACAGCTGTGCATTAGTCTGTGTATGGTCCACTAAATGTAAATGATGTGAACTGCATTAAGCCCAGGGAAAATGTAAAGGTAACACATTTTTGGTGGAGTAATGACACATCACTGTGTGTTGTCTGTCTTTTTGAAGAGCTCTCTTTTGATCACTCTTTTTGAACAGCTCCAATCAGAGCAAAGCTCAATGAGAGGTTTTCTCTCAGTGTGTTAATGTCTGTTCAAAGTGAGTAATGTGTAAAAAAAAAATACAAAAATAAGTAAATAAGTATAAAGTATAAACAATAATAATAACATAATAATAATTTAATAACCACATTGTGCAGTGCCAAAACCTAAAATAAAAACTTGACAGTAACCTGTCCCGTACATTATGAAACACAGCACATTAGCATCAGTTGAACTCTTATCAGGCTACACATTCTGATTCTGGCAAATATCTTGGGAAATGGTCCCTCTGAGAACCTGTATAGTTTTCTGTGCGTATTTCTTAAAACCAAACACAATGGCTATAAAGTGAAGTGCAATACTGATATGATCAGACAGCAAGCAATGAGAAAAGATGTATAAATCTGAGCACTAGAAATCAGAAGTTCAAATCCTGCTGTGAAAAATAAGGACAAATGCCTTGTTGAGCCACAGAAAAACAGATGTTCTTAAATGCATTAGGTACGTTGTAGATCAATATATAAAGTGGATTATATCAACTAGTTTTATAAACCATTGAGACCAGTGTCTTACAAAAAACAATTACTTTATAAGGCCCCCTTTCAATTCTATGGCCCTTAGTTGGCTTAAGCTTTTGTCCAATGGGCCCACTAAGGGTCTATACTCCCAAATAACACTCAGGAAAAAACAAATGTCACCTTGAACTTCTGGTATCACCATAAGTGACCTAGTAGCCCCTTTACAACAGGTTTAAAGTAGATGTTTACAGGTTTGACACTGTATTCAGAGCGTATGAAAATGTAGGATGGTAATAGATCACAATAAGAAAGTATTGCTGTTGTGTTGGTTATTACCACATTTATTGCCTAGACATTGTGGCAAACTAAAATGGCTTTCAGGTAAGGAAACAAAAAACATAGTGACCACATAATAAACTTAGAAAAACAAAATGAAAATGAAACATCTGCAACACAATTTGTAATATATATACCACATCTCCTCTGCATGCAGAATTTGTAACTTGCAACAAAACAGTGGGATATTATTACTATGCTCTTTCCATTAAAATTTTTTTTTAAAAAACATTATTAAAAATGAAAAGGTGAAAATATTTTTTCATATATATGATAAGTCTTGTCTTTTTTATAGGTTTCATGGTATAATAGATAAATGGACTGTGTTGTAGCAGTCTAATTTGATAAGGGTTTTCTGTGGGGCATTGCTGTTTAGAGGGATCTGTTGTTCCTCATGTGGTCTAACCAAGTAAACTGCTGCCTAATCACATTCAAGCCAAAGTCTATTTACTTTCTGCAGCACTGTTGCTCTGGCAAGAGGTGAAATGGGCTGGTGGAAGGGATCTTGTTATGAGTGCACCATTGCCAGTCTATCCATCCTAATTCTAATACAGTTTACAGGACCTGCAAGAGACCATGGAAGCCGACAATGGGGGAAGGAGGTCCAGCTTAAATCAATTAGCTAAGAGGACAAATATCATCTAAATCATACCCTGCCTGGCCCTGGGCAATGGCCCTGAAAATGCAGGCAGAGAGAAGCACTTAGGCAGTTCTGGCCAGAGAGGTACTGACGGTTAAGCATACAATTGCTATATCAACTAGCTCCAAAGTGAACATGTACTGTACCAAAATAATCGGACATCAGACTTTAAATGAAACACTTGGTTCATTAATCAAGACAGTGTTAATTTCAACTGCCTTAATGTGAGCGCAAATTACATCCACTAAATCTTCTTACATTATAAAACTAAGCTAGAAAACACCATAGTGGTTAAAGTTGTTCCAGACTGCTATGTTTGTACCATAATGATAAACTAGAGAAGAACATCATCACACAGTGTCTGCTGAAAAATATTCAGAATGGCAGACATAATTGTTGTTAATTGATGCACTGATTTTCTTTTGTAAGTGAGGAAAACAACAACCTGGAAAGTTTCTGCACATAACTTTCAGTCTACCTTTGGGATAGTGAACGTGTGTGGTGCATAATCAAAGAAAGGGCGAGGACATATGGTGGCTGTGCTGGGTGGCTGTACGTGGCATTTTTCTACCAATGATCTAAACACAGAGGGGACTTCAAGAGGGAGAAGGTCTCAATGGGAGCAGCATACCATCTGGAATCCTGTTAGCTATGACACATCCAATTTACCTCTACCTGTGGTCTAGTCTGTTAGTGCTCACCAGGTCTACAGCCACAGAGATTAGATGAAGTCAGACCAGACAAGACATGCTATCTAAAGTAGAACATAGCAGATTTAGAATTTTAAGAATAAAACAGCCAGTCATTTCTGCAGTTATTTGCCTTAGGGATGAATTGGTGTACTGTAAAAACTACAAAGTCCACAGTACACAAAGAAAACAGTGGTTACTAAGGTTTTTATGAGTGATAATTTCATAATTTTCGTTTGGATACAGTGCTGTTAAAAAGTAATTGCCACCTTCCTTTTTTGCATATTTGTCACACATAAATGATTTAGATTTTCATACAAATTATAATATTACATAAAGAAACCTGAGTAGAAAAAAATGCAGTTTTTAAATGAGATTTAATTTAGTAAGCGATAAAAGCCGTACAAACCTGTCTCACTCTATGTGAAAAAGTAATTGCCACTTAAACCTAATAACTGCAATAACTGGCAGCGAATCTTTCACATCACTGTGGAGGAATTACGGCCTACTCTTTCAGAATTGTTTGAGCTCAGCCACATTGGAGGGTTTTCGAACATTAATGACCTGTCTAAGGTCATGCCACAGCACCTCTATTGGTTCTGACATGTACTTTGACTAGGTCACTCCAAGACCTTAAGTTTTGTTTGTTTGTTTGTTTTCTTTGAGCCATTCAGAAAAGGGCTTACTGGTGTGTTTCAGATCATTGGCCTGCTGCATAACCCAAGTGAGTTTGAGGTCACAAACTGAAGGCCGAAAATTCTCCTTCAGGATTTTCTGGAAAAATGCAGAATTCATAGTTCCATCAATTATGACAAGTCATGCAGGTCCTAAAGCTACAAAGCAGCCCCAGACCATCACTAAGTACCACCACTATGTTTGACTGTTGATATGATGTTCTATTTATGAAATGCTGTATTACTTTTTGCCACATGTAACAGGCGCACAACTTCTAAAAGGTTCACAGAATATTTGCCAAAAAGTCTTGGGGATAATTAAGATGTTTTTTGGTAAATACGGTTTGGTAATTATGGCCTCTTGGATAAGTCATTGTAGTACTCTTAAAGTAATTTTGGTAGCCACTCCTGGAAAGGTTCACCACTGTTTCAAGTTTGCTTTATTTGTAGTTTTGGAGTTCCAAAGCCTTAGAAATGGCTTTGGGAACCTATAAAGATGTATACATATTAATTAATTTGATTGGCATCTGTTCTTGAATTTCTTTAGATTGCGGGATACTATGTTGCTTTTTGGGATCTTTTAGTGTGATTCACTTTGTCAGCTGTCAAGTGATTTATTATTATTATTCAACAGGTCTGGCTGTAGTCAAGCCTTGGTATGGCAAGTAAAACCCAGCTTTTCCAAAAAATGTGGTTAAGCACATTCATGATTTAGCTTTTTCCCTTAATAAACTAAATCATCATTTAAAAGCTGCATTTTGTATTTACTTGGGTTATCTGTGTAATATCAAAATTAGTTTGGTGATCTGAATCATTTAAGTGTGACAAATATGAAAAAAAAATGAAAATCAGAAAGGTACAGTGCTTTTTCACAGCACTGTATGTTCTACCTTAGCTAACACATGGTAAATGGACAGTGACAGACCCTAACCCTCGTGGTGCCCTGACTACATCTAATGCAGACAATACCTTCACCTTGCTCTCATTGTCATGCATCACATAACTTGAGTGTTTCCATGGGCTGAAATATTATCAGTTTTTTAGCAGAAATGTTTTTAGACAAATGTCTTGATATTAGACAAAGTAAAGAAAATGAAAGCAATAAAAGGTAAGGTTAAAGAAAAAATGTCTCAGCTATATTCCATCATACTTTTAGTCAACTTTGACCACTTTAGTCAAACACTTTCACTCCTAACGTTTGTTATTTCAACATTGTGCTTGGTTAATAATGGTTGCTGCTTATGTGTTTTTATTTATTTATTTATTTTAATGGATGTGGCTTAAAATAAATTAGCAATGACTGTAAGCAGATAAGTCATTGAAGCCCTGTTGCTTTCTGGTGGTGAGTTTGATCTGGAGATTGATACCCTTATGTCTGTATGCTATATATAAAGCTATGGCCAGCAACCAGTAAACCCAAAGGTTGGTTAATGCAGCATTTCTTACTTGTCACTGAATACAGTAAATACATCGGTGGTTCAATCTTTCATTTTTTGACAAAAATGTTATGGCAATGTTAGGTTAAGATCATTGTATATGGTGTGATATACATGTGGGTATACTTCAGTAACAAACTCTCCTATACAGCCAGGGGGTATTTGTTTTCATCTAATTGATGGATGGGTGGATTTCCACGTGGGAAATTTAGATTCACATCCAATCTGTTTCACTTATTTTGGAGTAACTACCAGCCACGGTGCCTGTGGTTAGCTGATTATCTCTGCCCTGCATCATTAGCAGCCAGTCCAGACAGAGACACGGCCATTAGTCACCTCACCATCTAAACCCAGCCCCCCAGGATGAGATCTCTTCTGTGAAAAGGGCCTCTGTGGTCTCTTGGGTGCCATGGATGACAGAGAGGCCTCATCCTCTCTATAGCTCTCCCTGGAGAGTTGGTTTGATGGTAACACAGACACAGAATTGAATCACAGAGACATAATCCTGGCCAAATGTTTCGATGTCATTAAGCTAAGATATCCAGTCAGTATTGGCTAAGAGGATATAGTTACGTCATGAAAGCTCCAGTCACAAACAGGTCAATAACATCAACCACACAACTGGTCACTTCATAATGACATTTCTAGGTTCATTTTACTTTAACCTTCTCTTAGTATGACATGTTATACTAATGTATTCGCATACATCAAAGCTCTGACAATGAACTCACATGAAATTCTTAATGAAAATGCAATTTGCGAAAACACCCTGAACATTGTTCTTTGAATTGTCTTTCTACCAGTAACATTCAAGCCATAGATGTGGGTGTTTTTTTAACAGTTAAACTCATAGAGAAGGTTTTTCCCACCTGATCTGAAAGTGGAGTCAATATTGTGCTCCTAAAAAGGCTTAATCCTCATCCTCTCTATATAGTCCCACTGGTCCCACCTGGTGACCGGTGGACGCCCTTTGTAGCTGTGTATTATCCATGTCACCATACTGATCAGATCCAGGCAGGCCATTTCCATGTCCAGTATTGATCTATTGATTGTATTTGCACAGTTTTGACCTTATGAGGCCCTGGAGAAGACTTCATCATCTTAGGTCCAATAACAGCAGAGCTGCCCTGGCAGTCCTAGTGCATTGTAGTTATGTCCAACTAGGGCCACTGACTCCTGTTCTTTCTGTTCAACATAAATTACTTCAGAGAACTGAATGTAACACAAAGACTTTCTCATGACACAATATCAGTGGCTGAGAGGAAAAAAAACAAAATAGTTTCAAAATGGACAGAGTGAGCGACATGATTGTGTGCAGCGCAATCCTAAAAAGCACTGTAAAGATTTTCTGTGATGTAATTTTAGATAAATGGATAATACAAAGTTATAATAAAACATTGATGCAAAGATATTGACTTAATTCATCATTATATATTTATGATTAAAAAATAAACAAACTTCATATTTCCTTATAGAATATACATTATTAGAATATACTGTTCAACAACAACTGTTGAAATGTATGGATTATATATCAGACTTTTTAATATTAGATTTAGAGCCTGTGAGGTAACCTGCACACATTCTGGTTCTTTTGTGCCCTCATCTGCCTGTTTTAATAAACCTTTTAATACCATCCCATGTTGCCAGCTTTCAGTCTTTTGAGTCCACATGTTCACTTGGTTCATGACAGGACATTGACGGAGAAGACTGTAAATCTTTTGGATTTTATGGGGCTTTTCCTCCGACAGCTGAGGTCATGCAGTAGTGGTATGTCTATAGTGCTATATCTATCTAGCTATAGTACCAACCCAGCTATCTACCTTTTCTGTGGGTGTTTCTTTTTTAAGCAATCTCATTTTTGGCCTGCTTCCTTCTGTCTGTATCTTCTTTCATCCGTTATAGTTTTCTTGCTTCTCTTCCTGGTAATCTAACAAGCAGAAAAAACAGATTTACAGATAGACACAGTTTGCATGACTTTGCTTCGATTGGTTGTTGTCTAGGAGCTCTTAGACACACCTTTCTAAGCACATTAAGATCTCATCTAGGGCAGAAAGAATTGATTCCAGTCAGCTGTGATTGTGGGAATGCATGTCGGTAAATAGTTTCTATGTAAAAGACCTCACTGTGACAAATAGGATCAATTTTACAGTTCTCTTAACACAGGAGGAATGTCAAGCAGTTTTTAAATTGCACACATGCAGAAAAAACTTGTACAGTCAGACAAATACACCTGCACACATACAATGTGTTTATGTGTACACATGTCTTACGCGTACAAAGAGTTAGACTAGAGAATAGACTAGTCAATTACTGTTTTACAGATTGGTTTTGGCCTGCAAAATCGCCATTTTAAAAGCTGTCAACAAAAAAGTGTAACAGCTCTGCAATCCATTTCTTGGTTTGACAATTCAGTTAGCCAGCCTTTCAACTTTCAATCCACTTCTGTGAAATATTTGATGGCAAAAATGACCAGACAAGCTTCTTGACTGTGGACATTAGGAGAAGGGCAACAAAATCAGACTACTTGGGGGGGATCAAGGATGACCCAGACCAGTCAATTCCTTTAAGATTTGTAGGGCTGCGGTGCAAGACAGGTGTGGTTTAATACCTCTGCATGAAGTGTAAAAAATGGCACTGCAGAGTACATTTAGGAGGACCTGCTCTATCTGCAGATGTCACACATAGCCATTTATCTTCTTCACTCTTGCTGTATAACATATTACAGCAAGACACTACTCTCAGGAGCAGTCTCACCTTCCTGTCTATCACAGAGACGTAGAATACATTAACGAACAGGCTAATCTATCTTCTCCAGAGACTATTCATTACTGATTCATTACAGTCTGACGTAACAGATATGAACGAGACAGATAAGCCCTCCCACTACCAGCCCAATGCCTTCCAATGTCCCTTCTCACCTCTATTACTCTTTTATTGGAAAACATAGCCATAAGGTATGTTTATGTAAAATGAAAGCCTCAGAACAATTGCTTCTAGTGACGTAAGCATAGCAGAAATGCCTAGTATATTTCTGTAGAAAAAAAAAAGAAAGAAAAAAGAAAAGAAAAAAAAACACAATTTCTTATCAGTGGCTTATTGAATGTATTTACTTACAACTTTTTGTTTTTTGTATTATTATTATTATTATTATTATTATTATTAATTTATTTATTTTTATTTTT